>CM021106.1:399557990-399640162 GCA_007115665.2 Sequoiadendron giganteum
TAATCCATCAACCCTCTTGACCCTTAATCCCTTAACCCTTAAACCCTATTCCCTCAACCCCTATACCCTCAACCCTAATCCCCTAACCCTATACCCTCAATCCTCTACCCTTATCCTTAAACCCTCAACAATCTACCCTCTACCCTATAAACCCTTAAACACTCAACCCTAAACCCTAAACCCTTAAACCCTAAACCTTTAAACCCTCTACCCTCTACCCTCAATCCTCTACCCTCTAACCTCAACTCTAATCCCCCAACCCTTAAACCCTTAAATCCACTTAGTAAACTCTCTACCCTAATCCCTCAACCCTCTTGACCCTTAATCCCTCAACCCCTATACCCTCTACCCTATACATTGGACCCTCAACCCTAATCCCCCAACCCTATACCCTCAATCCTCTACCCTCAACCCTAAACCCTCAACCCTCTACCATCTACCCTATAAAACCTTAAACACTAAACCCTAACCCCTTAAACCCTAGATCCTTAAACCCTCTACCATCTACCCTCAATCGTCTATCCTCTACCCTCAACCCTTAAACCCACTTAGTAAAATCTCTACCCTAATCCCTCAACCCCTATACCCTCTACCATATACATTGGACCCTCAACCCTAATCCCCCCGACCCTATACCCTCAATCGTCAACCCTCAACCTTAAACCCTCTACCCTCTACCCTATACATTAAACACCCAACCCTCAAACCCTAAACCATCAACCCCAATACCGTTTACCATATAAATTGAACTCTTAACCCCAATTCTTCAACCATATGTACCCTCAACCCCAATCCCTCAACCCTACAGGTCGTCAACCCCTATACCCTCTATTCTCAACCCTCTACCCTATACATTGGATCCTCAACCCTCATATATCTATGTCCCTCCATCCTCTTCTCTCCTCTCTATCCCTCCCTCCCTCCTTCTCTACCCTAATCCATCAACCCTAAACCCTAAACCCTTAAACCCTTAAACACTCAACCCTAAACCCTCAACCCTCAACCCTCAACCCTAAATGATTAAACCCTCTACCCTCAACCCTCAACCCTCAAACCAATACCCTCTACCCTAAACCCTAATCCCTCAACCCTTACACCCTTAAATCCAAGAAAACTATCTACCCTAATCCCTAAACCCTCAACCATTAATCCCTCAACCCTCAACCCTAATCCCTCAAGCCCTATAACCTCTACCCTATACATTGGACCCTTAACCCTAATCCCTCTACCCTATACCCTCAATCCTCTACCCTCAACCTTAAACCCTCAACCCTCAACCCTTAAACCCTCTACCCTCTACCCCATACATTAAATGCTCAACCCTCAATTCTCAACCCTCAACCCTTAATCCCTCAACCCTCAATCCTTAAACCATAAAACCTTAACCCCTATACCCTCTACCCTTTACATTGGACCCTCAACATAATCCTTCAACCATATACCCTCAAACCTATACCCTAAACCCTCTACCCTCAACCCTAAACCCTTAATCCTAAACCCTAAACCCTTAAACCTTCTACCCTATACCCTCAACCCAATACCCTCTACCATCAACCCTAATACTTCAACCCTTAACCCTTAAACCCTAATACCCTCGAAACCATCAAACCTATAGGTCCTCCACCCTAATACCTCAACCCTATACCCTCAACCCCTATCACTTTCTCTCTATCTATGCATCTCACCTCTCCCTCCCTCCCCCTCTCCTATCCTCTCTAATTTTTTCTATCTACCCTCTCCCTCTTTCTACGTACCTCTCATTCAATCAATCCCTACCACCCTCTCTTGCTCCCTCTATCCATCTCTCTCCCACTCCCTCTTTCCCTCTCTCTCATGTCTCTCCCACCCACATCCTCTCTCTCTCAGGTCTCTCCCTCTGGAAACCTACCTAGGTAACTCTCTCTCTCTCTCCCCTCTCTCTATCTATCCCTCCAACCCTACCTAGATAAGTCCCTCTCACTCCACCCCCCTCTTTATCTACCTCTATTAGGTCACTCCCTCCCACACCTTCTCCCTCTCTCAGGTCTCTCACTCACACTCCCTCTCTCTCTCTCACTCCCTCTCTCTCACACTCCCTCTCACTACCTATCTCTCAAGTCTCTCCCTCTCACCTCCCTCACACTCTCAAGTCTCTCCCTTTGGAACCCTACCTACATAAATATCTCTTTCTCTCCATCTCTCTCCCCCCCTCACACTCTCAAGTCTCTCCCTTTGGCACCCTACCTACATAACTCTCTCTTTCTCTCTGTCTCTCTCTCCCCCTTCTCTCTCTCCCTCTCTCTCAATTATCTCTCTCCCACCCCTCCTCTCTATCTCTCTCTCCCTCCCTCTATCCATCCCACACTACCTAGCTAAGTCCCTCTCTCTCCAACCCCTTCTATACCACTCCCTCTCTCTTAAACTCTCACTTCCACCCCCTCTCCCCCTCTCCCTCTCTCCAAACTCTTTCTCTCTCTCTTAAAATTCTCCCTCCCTCTAAAGACATACGTAAATACATACATACAAGCATAATACATATGTACATACAATCCTACATCCATACAAGCATACCTACATACATGTGTTGATACAATCTTACATACAATATACATGCATTATTACATACATACATACAAGCATGCATACATGCATACATACAAACATACAAATATATCAATATATATTCAATAGAGTGGCATTAACATAAAGGAAGACATAACATGAGCACGTTATAACACGCCCGCGTTATGTTTTGGTTGTCATGTTTCCCACAGAAGCAAAAAACCATGTCAAAACTGAGATATAACGCAAGCGCGTTATAATGAGCTCACGTTAAATCTTGCTTTGGGAATACCTAAGACTTAGGATTGGTATTTTCCTTGGAATACCAATCCAAAGGCTTGGAGGGCATTCCCAATGACTAGAGACGTGTTTTTGCAAATTCTACAATATTTCACATAATCGAGTTTGTGCTCACCGTCAAGATTGCACGTGGTTCAATATCAAACAAATCGAACATCTGGGTAATGTTACATTCTCTCTTAACTATCCAACGATGTATTTTTTTTCAATTTATAACAATGTTAAGTCTTTCATCCATAATTCCTTTTGTCTGTATGTCTCTTTTTTGCCAAAAAGCAGTGTTTGGTGTTTTTTTCGTTATAAATTAACCGCTCATCAAAATTTCAAATAAATTACATTTTTAGAAACTAGACTCCATTATACAAATTTAAAAAAAAAATCAATTATTTTCCAAAATTTATTAGGGTAGCATAGCCAAAATTTTGTTTTTAGGAAGTGTTCACTTCGAAAATTAGTAAAAAAACAAATATTCATTAAAAAATTATCAAAAAAATCATGCATCAACTACATACTGTTAGCTTACTTCCGACCCTAGCGATTTTAAAAATACTAAAAAAAAGTAGACCGTGCTAGGGTCGTACAAGAGTTGCTATGTTATAATTCTGACCAAAAAAACCAATTTATGTACATCCCTCGTTTGAACCCCTTAATATCAACAATTTTAAAAAAATTAGTAGTTTAGAAAGTAGAATCAGAGCACTTCGATCCTTGTTTTTGTTCCATCTCAAAAAATTTAGTGTAACTCTTCTCAATTTAACATCCAAGGTCAGTATTTCTCGATTTCAGAAAAAAAGGAGGCCACTTAAGTCCCCTTTTTGGGAACCATCTTGGTGCACTTACCCGACTTGTGAGACTTAGTTTATCTTGTAGACTATATTTCAGTCCATTCAAATACCTTGCAACCTTATCAACATACTCTTCCATATGGCTTGATCTAATACTTAGCTTGTAGAATTCTTCTATATAGGTCTTTACATCCATGTCTTTTTGTTTCAAATATTTTAGTTGCCTATACAATTGAACGACATAATCACTAGGTATAAATTTACCTTTTAACTTTGAAACCATTTTGTCCCAAGAGGTGATATTTGCTTTTCCTTTCCTCCTCTCTTCTTGCACATAGTCCCACCAAAGGGATGCATGGCCCTTCAATTTTTTTCTTGCTAACTTCACTTGTTGTCCCTCAGGCACATCTTCAAATTCAAAATATTTGTCTAATTCTCCAATCCAATCAAGAAGTTCCTCACTGTTCAGGCTACTTGAATACACCAGGAGTTCCATCTTCAATTTGGAACCTTCACCTCTGACTGCTTTCAACAATCTCTCCAACCCTATCTCTTCAACATCTCTTTCTTCATGGGGTTCTTCTTGTGGTGGATTTTTTTCATCCATCTCTTCTTCTTGATCACTCAAATCTCCCGTGATCACACCTCTTCTCTAGTTTGTCTCAATTTTTGTAAGCCTTGCATCAAGACTTGTTCTGATTTCTCTCATCTCTTGGGCAAGTTTATCTCCCATCTCTTTAGCTAACCTTTTTATTTCTCTTTCAACAACATTCAGCCTTGGAGGCATCTTTGCTTATCACAACACACCAAAATAACTTGTTCTTGACTTTATTAGCTCCGATACCAATATGATGTAGAGGGGAAGGACTCAAAACAACATTCCAAACACTTCCAAATAAGATTTCAACACAAAGGATTCAAATGTGCACATTAGTTCACTTTAGGCAATGTGATCCTAAGCCTAAAACATGGGGGTAGCATACCAAAAGCACTCTATTATTGAGGGAAACATGGAATGATTGCAATTATATGTATTTAGACCTATTTCAACATACTCCAAGGGTTTCCCAACATACAGTCCAAATCAAGTGCTTGACACCATGAATCTTGCAAACTAGGTCTTGCTACCACTAGGTGTATTAAGGAAATGACTTCAAACAAATAAAGGAAAATTGTCACATGCATTCTCGTATTTGTGCAGGCCCCCAAAAATATTCCAACATGGTTCTACACCCTTCCATCAATGAGCAATGCCTAGATTTGTCATAGCGACAAGGAACTAGATTTTGGACTGTTTGCACGCAGTTACAAAAAGGTGTCATTGAGAGCTCTACCAAAATTGAAAACTAGACTCCCTCTTTTTTTCAATGTGTGGACAACATCAGGAGATATTTCCACCAATTTTCATGGGTTTTTATTATTAGAAACTTTTCCCATCAAATTGATTTGTTTGTTGGAAACAAAAAGGCGGGGTTTTGACTTGCAATCACCAAAAATGTAATATCTTGCATAAAAATCAATGAAAATATACCAAACTAGTTGAATTTGAAAGCTAAATCTCCCCTCCAACTTCAAAAATTAGTTTCACTATTGAACCATATAGTACCAATCTGTACAACATGAATTACAATCATTGTTTACAGAAAAAAGAAATATAGAACGTGGCAAAATTATGATCTTCTCATTCCAACTTCATCCAACATTTGAGGTCAATGTTACAAGGCCTATTTAACATGTCTCAATCAATTTCAATTGAAAAACCAACCATCCACACCCTTATTAACTCTAATGACACCATTTGCAACATTTTGACAACATTTTGCAATTTTTGCAACTTTTACAATATGACTCCAAAATACCATAGAACATCATGAAATGCCTTAAAATGACTCAAAATGGTCTTGAATGGCCTTATTGAATCCAAAAAAATCAAAACTAAAATCTTAGAATATGACAACAATTTGCATCAAAAAGGGTGCATCAGGATGTCCCTGCATCAACATACCATCATTTATTTTTATGTGCACTGATTTTCTATAATCATGACCAAATTTATAAGGATAGAAACACTATCAATTATAGCACTTTCCAAAAAGGTTTGAGAATATTTTAAGGAATTTATCTCTAGTATTTGATGCTCCGTGGAGACTACTGCACAAAGATCCATCTCACCAATGCTTTCTTACCATTTTGTCACCCCACATTTTGATGTAAAAGGATCACAATTATGGGTGGTGATAGTATATGGACTGAACTAGTCTCCTATGAGGAGTTTAAAGGAGATGAAACCCTCTAGTATATCTACTATGAAGGAGGTGTAAATCCTTTTCTAGAATGCCTAAATGGTTATGATGAAAACCTCTCCATTCATTTTTCCAATACATGGAATAATAGATGGGTACAAAGGAGGAATTAGTTTCGAAGTGAGTGAAGAGACCATCTCCAGTGCCATGGGTATGTCTTGAAAAGGGAAAAAAATAAGTGGTAGAGAAAAGTACCTGATAACAAGAGAATGGCCTTGTTCTTCAATGAGGGTGAAGCTCCAGTGAATTTGCATGGTGGGTTCAAAAGGGAGAGTATGTCTCCTTCCTTGAACAAGGTATGTTTCATGATCATGAAGTACTCTACCTTAGAAGGTATTTTCAAGAGCTACTATCACTACCATTTTTCCCTCTTAAATAATTTTTGACACAAAATCCTTCTTAGTTTTTACTTTTTACATTCTTTCTTTGTTGGAATCCTCTGTCAAAGAAGCTAAGGACATAGTGGCTAAAAACCTTGATAAATCCCCTATCTCACTCCATCAAGGGCTAATATTTCACTTGTACCAAGTCTATTTGGCCCTATGCCTACCAAAGCCCATTAGAGATTTCCTTATTGATGATTAATCTCCTGCTAGTCCAACTCAAAAGAAGGTTGATTCCCCTACGGTGGTTTTTGTGAAAGGTAAGAAAAGAGCCTTGATGTTGTGATGCTCCCCCCCCATCCCTCTCAAAAATAAAATTGAAAACAAATTTTTTCCCCCTTTGGAGGTCACCCTAGATTCATCCTATACTATTGCAAAATCAACCTCTTCCATAAGTCTATTAAAAAAAATCCTAAGACCCCTAGTTCTTCACCTTAGGAGGACATTGTTGTGGGCCTTTACACCCTTAAAAATAGTCCCTCGATGGCTCATTTTATGGGAAGGACATCTATTAACAGGGGTTAATTTTGGAGATAAAAAAAAACCTTGTACCCAAATAGAAAAATATGGTGACTTGTACCCATTCCTTAATAAAGGTTGGGGAAATATCTTTTCTTATTTTATGTGTTTTATGTTTCTTTGTTTATGTTTATTTAAGACTCTACACTTTTATTTGTTGTTTGTGTGTTGTTAGTGCCTTGTTGGTGGTTAGTTTTGATATGCCCTTGGGGATTTTTGTTTCAAGGTTGCAACACTCTAGTTAGTTTCTTGTTCAATCAAAAACACACCTCAAGGCGAGTCTTCACATTTCTTATAGAAACAAAACATACATTCAATGCTATATGTAACACAAAAGAAAAGTAAATAAACAACCAATAATTTTAGACTATGGCATAAATAAACAATGAACCTATTTAATAGTTCCACCTTATCAAAAATACACATGCAGTTAGAAACTATTTTGTAATGCAGTCTAGTTCTTTATTTCACTCTTCTTTCTTCTTTGATTAACTTTTCTCTTTCTTTATTTACTTGTTGATAATTATCAAAAAAATTACCACAAATTTTTAGCAACTCATTTAATCTTTGATTCATCTCCTTATATTTAGTTTCCTCCCTTCTCCACACATGAAACTTGTCACTCCATCCTTTATGTGATTTGGATGCACATTAAGTACATCATCATTCTCAATAGGTCTTCTCTTAATATAGTCATCATTTTTTCTCCTTAGGATACTTAAGGCTTGATTGGGATTTAGGTTTTTGCTTCCTTACCTAGCTAATTTTCTATCTTTCTATCTATGTGCCTACTATAAATTATCCACCCAATCCATGTTGGATTTCACTTAGATCCTAAATTTCCCTTGTTGTCTCATCATGCATATCCTTGAAATCTTTTAGAATGAAGGCAAACAAATATTATTTTTGGAAGAGATTCATTCTCAAACCAACCAAAATAATTTACTCAAAGATCAATCCACCCTTCAAAAGTGATCTAGAAAATGTACTACCCATACAAGAGAGAATTATCATTAGATAGATATCCTCGAATGTTCATGGTTCATGTTTTTTATTGTATATTTTGGCCAAATTCATAAAGAGGAAACCAAGTTAAAGTTCAAAACTATCACACTTTCAGCCAACTATATAATTTTAGGTGAAACCGTTCCACCCAAAACTATGAAATAAATATATTTTAATCTCAAAATAAGAACAAGGTTGAATTTACATACAATGTTTCAACTGAAACCTTTTCAAACAAAAGTGTTCCAATTAAAATATTTTAATTCAAAATTATTTATGTGGTAGCCTATGTGGCATCTTAACCACTCTTTTGAGACAAATAAACAATAAATCAATTTCAAATCCAAATTTTTCCAATTCAGGGTACTTTCATGAAAATTTGAAAACACCTTTTTGTAGAGCTTGAAATCTACAATTCAATTTTTTTAATTAGTTTTATTATGATTTTTTTTAAAATTTACAAGTAGTTTATTATAATAAAACATGAAGGTGATTAGAAATTACTATATATATATATTTCTAATCACCTTCATGTTTTATTATAATAAACTACTTGTAAATTTATATATATATAGTGCACTAGAGGAGAGAATATACTCCAAAAAGGTATATACATATTTTAAAATGATGAAAGTTTCAAACAAAAACCAACATCCCATGAAAACTATGACAATTTGATTAAATTTGACTTAAACAATTTACTACAAGTAAATATTCATAAAAAAAATCCCATGCACTATATTTCAAGTTATCTATGTGGGGAAAAAAAAAAAATTTGTGACGTCCCATTGACCTCAAATTTTTCAATTTTTTTAATAATTAAAGTTTCTCTCTTAAATTTTGAAAAATATCTAGCTAAGTTTTAAAATAATTTAAAAACATAAACACGAACTAAATTAAGAACTGTACATTTAATTAGTTGAAATCATTTTGAAATTCAAAATATAAATCACTTTTAAACTGTCCAGGTTAAAAATTATAGTTGTGTTGGTTATTACTTTATAAAGATATGATATAGTTCTAAACTTTTACCTTGCCCATTCCACTCAACCATCCTCACATTAGGTACCAACTTCTATAGGAGGTCATGAGGTGTGTCCTTTGATAATTTATTTATGAACCAAGATCATGATTTTGACACTATGAATTAGTGTACCCACCCATCAATTACCACCCATTTTATTCTCCACTTGTTTCTCAGCTAGGCTCCAAATTGATTCACAAACTTAATCATGCAAATCTAGTCACCACACACAACTCAAGTTCATAAAATAAACATTTCCCATCTATAAAACATAGCCATGACATTTGTTTTTAGAGATTCAAGATGCATTTTGGGTCACCAAACCCACATCAAATCTCCAAATTGGATAGTGATCCATCAAATCCAAAAGTTTGAGTCATTGAACTTCATTTGATGACTCATCATTAATGAACATTTTATATTTAATTATTTCCTTGTGCTACATAGGACCTTGAGGTGCAATTGATCCCCTTATTATTTCAACAAAACATTATCTTTTTGGGACTCACACACATTCAATAATTCATAATCCTATACATGGTCAATTATTCCCATGCCACAAATACCTAAAGGTGATTCTTCCTATTTATTGTAGCAACATAACATACACCTAATATCACACGCAACAAAGAAGAAATGGAGAGAAACAATGAATATTTTTAGAGATGGGATAGATAAATAATGAAACATTATTAGTGCACACAAGAATATTAGAATGTAAACTAGAAAATGAAATGTAAACACAATGCTTCTTATTCTAAAACTACTTGCAAACCTCATGATTAGGAAGAATTGACAAAAAAATTGCAAACAAGAGAATGAAGTTATAAATTCAAATCCCATGATGAAGTAGATTTGCTACAAGGTCTTGGGATGTGGTTTCTTGAACATTGACTTAAAAAATGCTACAAAGTATACAAGTATACGAGATGATTACTTAATTTGCATATGATAATGAGACAATTTATAGATTTTTGGTAGGGAGGATGGATAACCAAGATTCAGGGATGAGATCTATGATGGGGATTCAATGAGAGTACTTTCCTAAAATCAAGGAGAAATAAAGGGTTTGAATTCAATTTGTGTAAGATGAACGATTAAGATTGTGTTTACTAAAAATAATAATTTACTGCAACCATAAAAGTCATATTTAAAAATTGGGAGGGAAATGCATTTCTTTTGGATGGTGGAGGGAGTATTAGAAAATTAAATAATAAAATATTATTTAATTTAATTATCCATGTGAGGTGGAAATTGAGGTAATATTATTTAATTAGATGTGACATTGGGTTAGAATAATTAAATAATATTTATTTACTTAGTTGGTGATGAAGCATTAGTATGAGATGATGTTAGAATAATTTTATGTGTCTACATTTACCCCTCTTTGAGATCGTATTATGACTAGTAGAAGCAATGTTGTTTCAAAGAATACACATATAGACATTTGGTGGGATAGAATTGGTAGTAAGATATCCAATAGTTTAGGGGAAATAAGGTTAGGATATGAGTTAGGGATGAGATGAAGGGATAATGAATAAAAACTGGGATGTTGTGTGAGATGGAAAATAAGAGGGAATGCAGGATATAGTTTCCAAGGACTACATTACATAAGAATGATATGCCACACTTTGTTGTATTTCTTATTTATGATGCTTATGTTAGATTTTTCATTGTAGATGGGGATTATTAAGGGATTATCAAATCATGGTTCAATATTTGATCCACTTCCTCACCAAGGTCAAAAGTTGGGATGGTGATAAGTATGATGCGATGATATGATAGTGTAATATGAATGAGATGAGAGGATGGTGTGATAGGGGTGATTGGATAAAGATTGCAAAGGATAAATAGGATAAATTAATGGAAGAAGTCTACACACAAGTGTAGAGTACACATGACTAGTTTATTTACAAAGGATGCTCATGTGTGTTTTCATCATGATACTTGCCCAAGGTGCCATTTGAATGGTTTTCACTATTAAATGCATTTTTCTCTTTATTTATATATATTTAAAAAAAAAGTATCTTTAGATATTTTTAATATTTGGATTCAAGAGCCTACTTCAATGGTAAGCTAATAATATCCAATTTTGTATAGTTGCTTCAAGTGTATCATATTGCAAGTGCTACACTCGGTGGATGCCACTGTGAGTTTTGATGGTTGTTAAGATTATTTCTCTCAAAGTACTATTAATGGACATGAATGATGCCCGAGGTAGATCGAATGAGAGATGTGTGGTGATTATGCAGAGGGTTGGATGAGAGGGTGTGGGTTAAGAGATTAGGGTAGGTAAGAGGGGTGGACAAAAGGATGGGGTTATGAAAGTATGTGTAATTGTAATGGGACTAATGGGAAGTAGTACCAATGAGTTCACACCATGCTAGGTTTGGAGATTCGCTCTTGTGTTGGAGGTGATGGTGGTTTCTGGAATTTTGCATTTGGGGACTTGTAGGCATAGGGTATTTTAGATTTGGGAATGCTTGGATGTTGGGACTTTGGATTTTGCATTGAGCATCTGCATTGCCAAATTTTTGGACACAAACATATTTTATATTTCAACTTCATAATTTTTTTATTTGATATTTGGATTGTTCAGAATTGGGAGTGGGGGATTTGGGGGTCCAAGTGAATTGCCAATTGTGAAATATTTTGGAATGTGAACCATTGACTTCTTGCTTTAGATTCGTGGATTTGTGTGTTGAGGTTCTTGGATTCAAAAGATTGGATTTTGGAGCCCATATAAACTTTTGATTTAGAGGTTTTTAGATATTGAGATTTTGGTTTTTGGAGTTGGAAGGGTGGCCTTAGGCGTATGAGATTGTTTGATCCATGTAGCTTTGTGGGCTTTTAGCCTTTAAAATATGTGGGATTTCCACTTTTAGGGCACATGGATTTTATACATTTGGAAGGGTTCCTTGGGATGTGATGATGCATACAAGTCTATTTCAAAGCCCATTTCATGATCCCTTGGGGAGGTACAAGCATGAAGTCCCATGTAGGGGTCGATAGATTCATCATTATGGAAGATGTTGAATGGTGCGTAATTTTGTTGGTTTAGGGTGATGAGGAGGTGGATGGTTAAGGTTGGTGATCGGAAGGATAAGGTTGACAAAGGATTGGTGATGGCATTTATGAAAGGATTGGCAATGGAATAAACTAATAAGTTAGTGGGAGCAAGTCGTAGGAGAGATGGTAAGAGAGCCCCTTTTGAAGAGATATTACCCTAACACTCATGGTGATAGACACCAAACAAGTGTGTAAATGATGTAGGTGTGAATTTTGATACAAATATTATTCCTTTTAGTGGCACTAAGTTGAAATATTCTTATTGAATGCTCAAGCGTTATAAAACTTCATATGATTCTGGATGTGAATTAATGTATCAAATGAATGTCTTTGAAATTTACAATTTGCAAGGCATAAAGAAGGACGCGTGTATTTACAGTTAAGGAGGTTCCAACCTTCCTATTCAGCGATTTCAAATCTCTCTTTCATTATGCTTGAGAGGTGGGAAAAACACCATATTTTCTAACAGCGAGTCTTCATTTGTGAAATTACAGAGTTCCATGCTCATGAACGACGAACTTCACAGCCTTATTCATTTCTATATATCATTCTTTGGGGACCATAACTAGTCCCTAATTAACTTACGTTTGGAAGAGCATATTGATCAATATTAAATTACGCTTGAAGAGAAAATAGGACAGCAATAACGTATAAATCTTCGCTCTCATCAGAATAAAAACAGGGGGCATTCCGAGAATCGAACTCGGGACCTCTCGCACCCAAAGCGAGAATCATACCACTAGACCAAATGCCCTTCGATACACCACAGATGAATAATTATTTATTTTGTTCTTTAGTATTATCTATTTGTAATGTTTTTGAATCAATTTCATTGGTACCACCTAATGAAGAATGCTTAATTTGAGCTTTCAATATTTTCCTGAACCAAGAGCCTTATTATTGTTTTGAACTTTCAATATTTTACGATTCAGCTGACTGTTAAAAAGTTTACGATTGAGTTGTCTTAAAACAGATAAAAATAAAGGTCCCACCGAGATTTGAACTCGGGTTACTGGATTCAGAGTCCAATGTCCTCACCACTAGACCATGGGACCGTTCGTTGATTCAAATTATATCGATACTTATTTTAATCTAATTTTCCTTTTCCTTTTGGAACTTTTATGCAAAGTCACCATATACTGTTTACATACATGGTCGCGGAAGTCTCCCAATTCTACCATATTCATAAATTATTACAGTCCACATTTACGGTGCCATCTTTGACTTTTCTCCCGTTCAGATTTCCAAATCTTATTCCTTTGTAAGGATATTTTTTTCCTCCAATCACATATTTTGAGGGTTCAAGTAAGCTTTGATTTGTTTTTTTATCGCTTGGAAATTATATGTGTTTCTATTTCTTTTTGGCACAAGTGCTCAACGGCTTCTTGTTAGTTACTTTGATGTCTTTTCGTCTTCCTTCTTGAAGGCTCCATTCATTCAAACATTTCTTGGAGGAATAATAGAATTGGTGATTATTTATTTTGATTGAATAAAAAGGAGTTTCCCCTCCTTTGTAAGGATATATTTTTCTTCTAATGACATTTTTTCACGGTGCAAGTA
This sequence comes from Sequoiadendron giganteum, assembly GCA_007115665.2. Classification (NCBI taxonomy): domain Eukaryota; kingdom Viridiplantae; phylum Streptophyta; class Pinopsida; order Cupressales; family Cupressaceae; genus Sequoiadendron; species Sequoiadendron giganteum. Next base: position 399,571,480 of record CM021106.1, read on the forward strand.
AGCTTTGATTTGTTTTTTTAACATTTGAAAACTATACGTGTCTCTATTTTGTTTTGGCACAAGTGCTCAACGACTTCTTGTCAGTTACTGTGGTGTCTTTTTGCCTTCCTTCTTGAAGGCTCCATTCATCCAAACATTTCTTAGAGGAATAATGGAATAAAAAGGAGTTTCCCCTCCTTTGAAAGTGGATGTAGCCATCCTGATGAACCACTATAATTTCTATGTTATATGTGTTCTTTGTCTTGTGTATTTTGTTTTTAATTTTTGCAATTTATTCTTTTCATTTTTTTTGAAAGCTCCATCAACAATTGGTATTGGAGCTTGGTGAAGAAGCTCAGTGCTAAAGCAATTCATTGGAAATTGGTGAAGAATTTCCAAAAGTATGGACGATGCAGACAAATGGAAGATTGAGAAGTTTGCAGGCTAGAACTTCGGATTGTGGAAAGTTCAGATGGAATCACTGCTGATTAAATAGGATCTCTCACTCACATTGCTTGGAAAAAACAAGGGAAAAGGTTCAATGTCAGACATAGATTGGAAGAAAATGAATGGAAAAGGTTCATGCTTCTCCATGTTGGGGTGCTTTCACAAATTACCAAGAAGGTAAGTTCATTAGAGTTTTTCTTGGAGATAATAAAGAATGTGAAATCGTAGGAAAAGGTGATGTGATATTATCTTTGAAAAATGGAAATAAATGGATCTTAAAAGATGTGAGGCATGTTCCTACCTTGAAACACAATTTAATATCAGTAGCCAACTTATTGCTCAATGGTGCAATGTGAAATTTTCTCTAGATACTTGGAAAGTAACCAAAGGTGTCTTGGTGATTGCAAAGGGGCACACAATAGGTAATCTTTATGTTTTAGAGTGTCATGGTGAACTGGGAGCTGTAATGGCGATTGTGGACAATGGTTTAGAGATTTGGCATAAGAGGTTCAAATATATGAGTAAAAGGGGACTTGGAGTCATGCTTCAAAGGGATCAACTTCCTAACCTAAAATAAGTTGATTTGGAGTTATGTGAGCATTTCCTTTATGGTAAACAAAGTTGGGCCAGCTTCATGAAGATTGTTCATGAGAGGAAGTCTACACCTTTGGAGTTCGTGCACTCTAATGTTTTCAGTTCGAAAGAGGTAACCTCCTTTGGAGGTGCTAACTATTTTGTTGCTTTTCTTGATGATTGCACTCACAAAGTTTGGATTTATATGTTGAATAGAAAATCAAAAGTATTTTCAAAATTTAAGGCTTTTAAGGCTATGGTTGAAAATTAGATTGAGCAAAAAATTAAATACCTACAAACAAATAATGGGGGAGAGTTTTTCTCTTCATATTTTGACACTTTTTGTGTAGATAATGACATTCATAGAATTAAGGTAGTTCCTTTCACCCCTCAGGAAAATGGTGCAACTAAATGGATGAACTGAACGATTCTTGAGAGAGCTCGGTGTATGCTCTCGAATGTCAGATTGGGGAAAGAGTTTTGGGTAAAGGCTTGTAATACTATAGTGTATTTGATCAATCGAGCTCCTTCATCTCCATTAGATTTCGATAGCTCGAAGGAAAGATGGCTCAAGAAAATAATTTCTTATCATCATTTGTGTGTGTTTGGCTGTGAAGCCTTTGTGCACATTCCTAAGGAACAACGAACGAAACTCGATCCCAAATCAAAGAGATGCATATTTATTGGGTATGGTGAGGATCAATTTGGTTTCAGACTTTGGAGTCTCGTTGCAAAAAAATATTACTCATAGTCAGGATGCCATATTTAATGAGAAAGCCTTCCCAGGTTTGTAGAAATAGAACACATCTTCAAATGATTATATACAAGTTGATTTATTTGATAATGAAACTAATATGGCTAAAAAACAGGGAATTATTCCCACTATTAGTTTTCAACCTTCAAATATTATTGGTTTGCAACCTTCATTAGTGACTATTCAACATCCACCTATTAATGCACCACTAAGTGTTCATTTGCAACCTACTTCAACTATTTGTGCATAGTTATCTGGCGTTCCTCCATTATGAAGGTCTACTAGGGAGAGAAGGAATCCAAGAAAATATGATGATCATGAGCTTCTGCTTTTTGATCAGTCAGAGCCTACAACATTTAAAGACGCTTGCAAAGATGAAAATTTTGTCAAATGGATAAAGGCAATGCAAGATGAAATGGAGTCACTGAGAGCTACTGATACATGGGATTTGATTACTCTTCCACCAAATCGAAAACCTTTGAAGAATAAATGAGTGTATCGATTGAAAGAAGAAGATGGAGGCAATAAATGCTACAGGGCTAGATTGGTAGTAAAAGGATTTGATCAGAAAAGAGCATCAATTTTAATAAAATTTTCTCACCAATTGTTAAAATGATAACAATTCGTATTGTGTTGGGCATGACAACTATTTGGGACCTTGAGCTTGAGCAACTTGATGTCAAAATAATATTTCTTCATGGGATATTGAAGAGGAATTGTATATGGAGCAGCCTGAAGGTTTCATTAAGCAGGGTCAAAAAGAATTTATATTGCAGATTGAAGCGGAGCTTGTATGGCCTCAAGCAAGCCCCAAGGCAATGGTATCTTAAATTTCATAGCTTCATGACTTAACAAAATTTTACTTGTTGTGAATCAGACCCCTATGTTTATTATAAGAAGCTTGCTAATAGTAAGTTTGTTATTATTTTTATTTATGTTGATGATATGTTGGTTGTTGGCACTAGTGTGAGGATTGTTTATGAATTAAAGCAACATTTAGCTCAACACTTTTCCATGAAAGATTTAGGGGCAGCGAAGAGAATTCTTGGGATGCATATAATTAGAGATAGACACAAAAGAAAAATTAGATTGTCTCAAGAAAAATATATTTCCAAAGTTTTAGATAGGTTCAATATGAAGAATGCCAAGTCTATTAGTACTCCATTGGTTGATCATTTTCGCTTATCTTCAGCTATGTTTCCAAAAAATCAAGAAGATGAAGAAAAAATGAAGGGTGTTCCATATTCATCAGCGGTTGGGAGTCTCATGTATGCCATGGTTTGTACTCGTCCGGATATTGCTCATGTAGTGGGAGTTGTGAGAAGATTTACGAGTAATCCAAATAAAACTCATTGGCAGACAGTTCAACAGATTTTACGGTACTTGAAAGGTGCCTTTGATAATGTTCTATGTTTTCGAGGTAAGGAAACTTAGCTGCGAGGACATGTTGATTCAAATATGGCTAGATATTTGGACAAACAAAGGTCTACTACTAGTTATATGTTTACCTTTGTCTCGGGGAAACTATCAGTTGGGTTTCACGGTTGCAATAGGTGGTTGCTCTCTCTTCTATCAAGGCAGAATACATTGCTCTCACCAAAGGAGCAAGGGAGATGATATGGTTACAACGCTTATTGGAAGAATTGTGGTGTAAGCAATCAATTTTCACCTTATTTTGAGATAGCAACAGTGTTATTCACTTGGTGAAGAATTTTTCTTCTCATAAAAATTGGTTTCCCTACTTTGAGAGTGCATGTAGCCATCTTGGCGAACCACTATAAAATTTTGTGTTCTTTGTCTCGTGTATTTTATTTTTAATTTTTGCAATTTATTCTTTTCATTTTTCTATGAAAGATCCATCAACAATTTGAGTCTTAATGTGACAAGGTTTTATTCGATACCTGATAGTTATTTTCAAAAATAAAAAATAAAAAAATTCTACCCAAAACATATTTTTGTGGGAAAATTTACCCAAACAAGGTGTGGTACGTAGGCTAGTTTTGATCAGTGGATAATAATCCACATTAGAGGTCTATTTTCATTTTTTTTAGAATATGAATGACTCTTAAATGATAGGAAAACAACGATCAAATATTGTGATTAGATGGATACAATAAATTGGAAATGATCAATAGTCATCAATTTGGTCATTGATATGTGGTGAACTCTCTTGTTGATTTGTTTTCAATGCGATGTTGGAAGATGAATTTGAAGACTTTCTCTTTAATGAGAACATATTTGCACAATCCATGAAGATTATTGGTTAAAGTTTTTGGATTTCATTGTGTCAATATTTTTGTATCAACGTTTCAGATCACACTCTGTGACTTTCCCTTTCATGACTGCTGAAAGCTATCTTCTTTTAGTTAATGACATGTATCCTACATCTTTTAGATACTTGTAAAAAATGTTCATATGATCCTATCTCTTCTTTGAGAAGAAATTTGGGCCATACAAACATCCCACAATGAATTTGTTTCTCAACTCCTAGAATGCAGTCTATAGCCCTGTGAAAAAGTAGGTCTTGCATTGATCAATCTAAAGGAATCCCTATTGTAAGCAAACATTTCCTAGGGTATTGTGAAGGTAGTCTTGAAATGTTCTTCTTTTACCTTGGTCTAGTTGTCTCTAGAGAAACCATCAAAGAGTGAACATCTTTGATCTAGTGAAAATTTGCATGATTTGATCCATCTTTGGAAGATGATAATTGTTTTTGAGACATTTGGTTCAAGTTGTCAAAATCTACACATAACCTAATCTCTTTGTTCTTCTTACAGGGGTACAATTTTTGCAATCCAAGTACAGTGCCTTACCAAGAAGATGATGTATGAATCTAACAATTTGTGGACTTTATCTTTGATTAGGGGAAAACACCCAGTAGTTGAGCATGTTTCAATAGCTATTATAGCATTTGTTGATTTAATATCCAATATTTTTAACAATATTGAACCAATTGTTGTGACTTTAAAGTTGGTATTTTTGATGATAATTGTGGACACTAAAAATTGTCATAGACCCGCGACTCTTAAATTCTTCATCATTTCCCCTTTTATCGTGATAATTAAATAATTTAATTATTTTTCTAAAGTCACAAGTCTTCTATTAATTAAATAATTTTAATTATTTAATTAATTCATTTTTATCTTTATTCTTCCTTGATTAATTAAATAAATTTGCGTCACTAATTAAGTCCCCTTCTTTCTAAAATTAAATAAATTCTTATTCATTTAATTGTTTAACACTTTCAACTGTAATTGAATAATTATTTAATTGTTCATTAGCCTCTTCTCTCCTAAATAAAATAAATTTTATTTATTTAATTTTAGTCCACTCTCTTGAATTTCGAGTTAAATCATTATTTAATTCAAAATATTCCATTTCTCACATTCTTCTATAATTAAATAATTATTTTAATTATTTAATTATTCATTGGCCACCTAGATTAAATAATTTTTATTATTTAATTTCTCATGACCTCTTTATCCATGCTAATCTCATCTTCCACATCAAGTCTTTATCTATCCATGTCTCAATTAACCTCCACCCTTGATTAAATTATTTATAATTTAATCTTGACCGTCAATCCTTATCATTTGCCCTAATTTAGGCCTAACCCTATTTCATACCTCATCTTTTAATCTTGTCCATTGATTATTAATATTCAATCTTAGCCCTTCATTCAAAATGGTCTTTTCTATAAAAGACCTCTATCATTGTCATTTCATCATCTAGAGTTTACATGAGCTTAAGTGATCTTATGCTATCTTGTTATCTTGCTATCTTGCTATCAAGTCATCAAGTCAAGTGCATCCATAGTCATTTATAATCTTCAATATTTTTCTTTGTCATTGTCATAAGCCTATTTGCATACTCAAAATAAGAGGGCAATTATTATATTCAGGAAAAATGGAGAAGTGCAATGGAGGTGAATCAGTGGTGGCATGAAGATTTGGTATTATTATTTTATGTTTTATTGTCTTTATTCTTATTTGTGCTTCATTGTTTTTTAGGGTTTGATTTATATACTTTATAACTTAAACTTTAATATTTTAACCCTGATTACATTGGTGAACTTGACGTGAATGGATAAAATTACATAGATCGTACAATTTTTTTGATTTTACAGGTTACAGGTACAGATTGACGCAATTGCATAATCCAGATCGATGAAATCACAAGGTAAAACGACATAATTTATTTGCATTAGGACATACTTAGATTTAGTTTAATTTTTGGTTGTTTCTCTTAGAATTAGGTCATTTAGATTTCCAATTATTAGTCTAACCTTAGTTGCATATCATAGGCATCATTAGATCATCTGTGTTGGTAGATTTTTTTGATGTTTTATAGGTTCAGGTTAGTCAACCACAACTGAATGTGTTTTTTTGCAATCACCATTCAGGTTTGCCACAATCGCCATAATTTTGAGCTGCATCTTTTCTGGTGAACCATAGTTGACATTTCGAGACTCGCAGTCATAGTTCCTGAGACACATTTTCCAAATTTTGCGAGCTGCAATCGCCTTTTTTGTGACACAATTGCTAGTCTTTCCAGATTTTTCATTTTCAGCTACAATTTTCAATTTAGGGCATTGTGATTTCGTAGCTTAGGGTTTTTCTATTATTAATCTTTGATTTCTAGCATGTGGCATAGGTGGGAAGGAGACATTCAATTAAAAAATTTCTAAACAAAATATATTGTCTTCTTTCTATTCACTCATTGGATTAAAATTAACCTTGCATTCATACAACATTGGGCTTAAATTTACCTTAATTTTCATTTCACTTATTGGTTTAAAATTAATCTTGCATCAAGTGTCTTTTCCCATATTTCTTTGGAGGACAAAAAGAATAAGTGTTTGTTTGTCTTATGATTTGCATTGTGCTTCAAGGTGTGTATGCTCTCCTCTCACACCTTTTAGGTGATCTTGAGTGACCAAAATCATCTTTAGGCATTGTGTACAATCACCCACACATTTGGATTTGGGCTTTAAAATAAACACCATGTGAGTGTGAGGAAAAGGCGTCTTAGTGTGATCCTAGGTGACCAAAAACAAAATGTACTACCTCACTTTTGTTCACCCATTATTAGAGGGCCTGCCACCCACTTCAAAAGGTGGGAACGATCCAAGCGATAACGAGATAAATCCAAGCTTTTATGAACCACTATATAAATTTTTGATTGCCACTAAAGTTTGCAATCAACGAGAAGTGGTACATGATAGCTCTCCCCCAGTATATTTATGATACAAAAACCCTTGTTCTAAGGGTTGGGAGACCTCTTGAGAGAGTTTATCATAGTATCCCCTGAACTAGATGCCCTTACTAGACACCTTTGTGTAGCAAGCCAAAATCCTTCTATTTGTTGGTGCAGGAGGTCAGACCTCTGAAGCCATCCCACACTTTGGCGGTTCATTGTAGAGATGAAAATTTTCTTGAGATCCTTTTGGTCTTATGGAATTCAAAACTTGGTACGCCCGAGAAGTGAGTGTTGTGGAGGGAAGCCAGTGTTATCAAGTTCCTAAGTCATCCACTCTAAATAGGCACAGCTAGAGAAATCCAAGTGGGAACCCAACGAATATTGTCCTTGCCAACCATATGAATTGTGCTTGTTGTCTATGTGTGTTTTCATTACAAAATTAAACCTTTCACATTTAGACTAGACAAGAAACAATTGTCTTCAGGCTATCTTCTATGTTTTCCAAAATTGAACGCCATTAAATCACCTCAAAAACTTGATCAAATTCAAACAAAATCCATTAAAAGACACAAAAAACTATAATCGCCTACTAAAACCCACAACTTCTATTCTGGAAAATCGCAAGTGACTATCATGAAACACAATTTCTACACATAAAACCACAATTGATTATCTTGAACCACAATTGTCATTCCAGAAAACTGCATTTGGCTGTGTTAGATCACAACTAAGATTGAAATGACACAACTACTTGAGACCATAGATTTTCCAAAAAACTAAAACATAGTTGTTTTCTATTTAATCTTGAGTATAACCATAGTTTTAAACCACATATTTGTAATACTGTCAACCAACATCTAATATTTCATTCCTTGCAGACACCATAGATAAGACATTAGGGCATCTTTTAGCTTGCATAAACCTTGTTGTGAACCTTAATTTTGGAAGCCTATTAGATTTAAGACTAGTCCATAGTGATCAGATCAAAAATTTTCTTGACTTCAACTTTCCATCACCTTTAGTCCTTTTTTCATATAGGTTTGTCCTCAACTCCCAAGGCTAGTTGGAATCACCTTTGTCAACCTCCTTTTGAAATTTTAACTACCATCATCCTTGAAGTCTTGAAAAACTAGATTTGAACCTTTGGCTACCTTGATTTGGTTTAGAAACCTTGCTTAGGTCTTACCATAAGGAATTTAGTGGTCATTACCTTAGTTTGCATTACCATTTGAACCTACCATCCTATTACATTGATATTTCATTTGCATACTTTAGACATCATTCTAGACATTTATATCCCAAATATTAAAAAAAACCAAAAAATAGACATCTGGCATATACATTGCCATAGTTTAGACTTCATTGTGACATTATTCTACTGACCTTTCAACATATTGTCATCTTGAATTGATAACTTGGCATTGTCCTTAGATGCATCCTTGCATAAGGCATCCTAGGCATCATTCATAGTCAACCTCATCCTTAATTCCTCTTACAAATATTACATGGTTGAAACTAGGTCAAAAAGAAAAAAAATAGACAATATGGCTACCCACAAGAATTTATCAATCCATTTGCAAACTCCTCACAAGGGACAGCAAGACCTCAAAAATCCCTATTGGACAAGTTTTTTACTAGAGACCAAAGTGGACACATTTTAGTTGAAGACTTAGAGGCTACCGCTCAAGACCTAGAATTTGCCTCTTTTGTAGATTAATACTTGGCACAAGACCCTCAATGATATTTAGCAAAAATATTAGTAGAAAGTGCCATGTTACCTCTTGGATTTGATGTCCATACATTTATAGCTTCATCTACACAAGAAAATAGCACAATGGTCTCTAGTGGCTCTATCCCACAAGTAAACACATCCATACCATTAGGAGGATCTACCCAAGATGTGACAATAATCCACACACCACCCTTTGGAACACCAAGCATGACACAAGGCATTGTGTTCACCATAGGAGCATCATCATCAAGTCCATTTGGCACCAATAACATAGCCATGAAAATCTCTAGATCAAACATCAACACTACTAGTGCCATACCACAAATAGGGTTTCACAAATGAGACATATACCTTTCATGCAAGTTGGAAAACAACTCAATCCTTTGCATAACATTCACATTCCCAACTAACAATCATAAAAAAAAAGACATATTACATGTACACCTCCCATATTTCAAGCCAAAATTCATCCTACACTCATACACTAAACCAAAATCTATCACATAACATTGGATCCCAAAACACTTACATAGCCCCCAACAACACACCAAACACATCATTGACACAAGTGGATGTTTTGAAAACACAAATGCAAGCCCTTCAACAAAAAATGGACAATATGCAAATGAATAGCAACAAAACCTATTCAACAAAAGACTTATGTCCATTCCCCTTTGACAAGAGATTACACTTGCCACCCTTCCCACATGGATATGTCATACCAACTTGCCTAAGTATAATGGGAAGCGTAGTCCTCTTGAACACATAAGGTAATTTTACACAATGTGTATAAACGTTGCATATGACCCCACATATCTCATGAGACTTTTTCCATGAAGCCTTACTGGAATAGCACTTGAATGTTTTTCTCAACTTCCATATGGCATAAGATCATGGGGTGAACTTGCTGAATTTTTTTTGAACATTTCATCTTTAAAATTGACAATGAAATCATAATAGCCACCTTATACCACACTACACAAGATGAAGGAGAGAACTTTATCACCTTCTTCTAGACATGGAGGAGTATATCTAGTCGATGTCTAGTTGAAATACCCAAAAAGCAAAAGGTCACCATATTCCTAGAAAACCTTAATCCAAAATTGAGAAGTGACCTAAGAGTACAATGTTGCACCTCCTTTGTTGAGCTAGTGGAAAAGGGTACCATACTTGAAAAGTCTCTCATTGAAAAAGGTGAAATCAGAATGCCAAACAAAAATCAAAATTTCCGAAGTGCCCCTAATGACAAGAACAAGTATTGGTCTTGAAACAAGAAAATAACCAATGATGTCATTTCGACACTAAAACTATACACATAGGCCCAATAATTACACTTAGAGGACACAACCCATCTAACATTACACCAAGAAATGTTGACCAAACTTCTAATGTTGTCCAAAAAATACAACAACCAAGAATGCAAAGGAAGATCCTGAAACACAAATACATGTCCTTAGGGGAACCAATTGAATCGATCTTTAAACAACTTACACAACACAATGTCATACAACTTCTTGAGCCAATACAATATGATCCAAGACAGTTTAAACCCTCTTGGTGGGATGACAATGCTTTTTGTGATTTCCACCAAACTAAGGGACATAGTCTATCACAATGTTGACAATTGAAAAACATTATACAAGATATTGTGAAAGACAGGACTATTGAAGTCAATGGACATAAGCAATTATCCTCAAAAAGTGATCACAAAGTCTTTTATGATCCTCTACATAATCATGGAAAACGAAAGCCTTCCAGTTTGGGAAATAAGACCAATAATAATTCGACCAATTATGCTAACACCAAGTATGACTATAACCACACTACCATCATAAACCACATTCAAGCTGTCGACGAACATGTCAACACCATCACCATTAAGAAACCTCATGGATGTGTTGTTAATGCTCATTGAAATAAAGTAACCATTCAAGGTCCTCCGCCACAACACCAAAAACAGTCCTCAAAGCCTCAATACAATTTACTTGACCAACTAGGGAAGAATCCCACCCACATCTCTATCTTGGAATTATTGCGTATCTCCCCTGAACATCGAGTCATCCTAGACAAATATTTATAAGACATGACTATACTCACTGATCTTGATGTCAATCATTTTCAGGAGATGGTAGGATACCTAACCAATTCCCATCATGCTACTTTCTTTGAACAAGATTACTCAACTAGTAAGACAAACCACAATGACCCATTGCACCTTGAAGTTCTTGTACATAAAGAAAAAGTTAGATGAGTCTTGGTAGATAGAGGAGCAGGGTTGAACATTTGCACCTTAAAACTGGTTGAGGAATTAGGCTTCTCGGAAGCATGTGTAAATACTACTAAGAGCATTGTCATTAAGGCATATGATGATGAAGAACGATCATCTAAAGTAGTCATAACATTACCTATCAGAGTTGGTCCTGTAGTCATGGACACCACTTTTCAAGTCTTGGAGCTTGACCTTCCATACAAACTTCTCGTAGGACAACCATGGATTCATGCCATGAAGGTTGTCCCATCCACATACCACCAATGCCTTAAATTTTCACGTGAAGGCATTGAAATTACAATACCTGGCGATTCTGATCCCTTCCAATATTGCACTAATTTGAGGGGAATCACTCAATTCCAAGTGTCGGTTAATAATGAAGCTTCATCCTCCGCTTCATCACATTACATTAATCCATCTTCATTGACTAAAGCGTCCACTTCATCTATCATACCATCAAACCTTAAGGTCCAAGTTCATGATATGGGATGTGGAGAATACCGAATGAACAAGTTGAAGATAAATGATAATGCTAATACTACTAAAGATAATCAAACTTCTACTAGTGATGTTGAGACTGCTTTAGAATCTACATAAATAGATGACCGTGCATGGATCGACACCTCTTGGGATCCGAATGACATATCCACCTTCACCCTATCCGCTTCTACACAAAATTTTCATGTACATGATAATCCCATGTTCAGCTAGGATATATATGATAATCTGCTCTTTGAGAAAGATCCTGTTGAGGATATCAACACATCATCCTTCCATACTGCCTGTCTTGGGCTAGGGTATTTCTCCCCTACTATCGCCTCTACCAAGTCATCTTATCAAGTTTTTAAGGATGTGTAAGTCTCTGTTGATGCAACTGGTATTGAAAAGGCTAGTCCCAAAGAAAACCTTGTTGACATCATCACTCTCATTCATCTGCCAAGCATTCCAGTCACTCCACCCACTTCATTCATCCCAATCACATCCATTTTCATCATAGACATGGATAAACAAGACATAGGAAAATTCCAAGAATCAAGAATGAAAATGCCTTTAAAAGGAGATCAAGAATCAAAAGACATGCTAAAAATAAAAGAAAATCAAGAAAAGTCCTCTAGCCAAAACAAAAATCTATTCGACCAATCAAAAGTATAAGTCAATAATGAGAAATAATGTCAAAACACATCCTCTAGCTACAATAAAAATATATTGGATGAATCAAAAATAAAAATTAAAAGCGAAGATAAAAAAGAATTGGTCTCCAAGAAAGCTCCTCCACCAAAAATCACTGGGTGCATTTATCAGTGCAAGAATTAAAATAAAGATCTTGTTGATACAAGGTCTTCATCTCCAACACTTCCACTCATTCCATACATTCCATTCAATTCATCCATATTTTCTTATCATCTCACTTCCATTGGTTATGTCTTTCAATGTGCCTTTGACGATGACCCCTCAACGTACTCTAGCTCATTGGTCACCCAAAATCCTTTTTGTTTGAAGCCTGGTGGCCCACGTAGTGTGCATATTAGGGATCATACCATAGCCTCTTTCATCCACCACTTTTATCATCTAACATATTTTTTGCTTACATTCTACATCTAAATCAGGTCTTTTCGTTCAACAGAGTCATCCGAACATGATCAAGGCATCTTCACGATGTATCGATTCTACACATAACTTTCGAGAGTCTTGTCTTAATCATGAAATGTAAAAAAAAAAAAAAAAAATCATTACCTTGATGAAAACTTGGCAAATAGGCGTCTTGGTTACAACAATAAAAAAAAAAATATAAATAAAATGGTAAAGAGAAATAATTTGTCCAATAGTGAAAACCACTTTGGTGGCACCTTGGATAAGTATTATGGTGAAAACCTGACTTTTCTCCTTCATCTACCATCATTCCAATCTGACTTCCCCTTCACATCATTCGTCTTTCCCGCTATCCACATGCTTCATCATTTATCCCTTTTCATATCACCCATAATAAATGGTTGTCATTTTCATAACTTGGAATGATTGACATCAAGCACACTTTTGCATCCCATTCCATCCTACTCCTAATAAATTGGTCTTATACCTGAATGAGGGCAAATAATTGACCTATGTCATTTGGATATTACACTTGTTGTTTAGAGGTCATTAAAACAATCAAAACAAAAAATCTTAAAACCATTAAAAAAATCATATATTCTCAAAAAGACAAAAAAATCATAAAACCATCAGAAATACAAAACAAACATTTAGATAACTTGCAAAAAAAATTCTAAAAATAGAGTCAAAGTTATTCATGTCAATGAGTCCATGTCATTGTTGAAATACGTTGCCTCTGCAACTTAACGTGGGAAAAGCCATCTGACGATGTGCCCCTGAGGCATTAGGTCAGCCATTTTAGGTTTTGTCAAATAAAATCATGACTCATTCCTTTTTGAATAAAACAAGGTCATGACATGTCGAACTACGAGGTCTCTATGCATTGTTACGTAGGCAAGGCCATCTATCGATGAGCCCCTGAGGCCACCTAGGTCAGTGCTTTAGGGTTCATCACATCAGTCAAATAAGTCAAAAATTATCATCAGACACAAAAAGTCATCACAAAATCAAACAAGTCCCACAATAACAAGACAAACAAGCAAGCAAAGCCACTTAATAAAATCAAACAAATTGTCAAAATTGTCAAAACAGTCAAACATATGTCTTATACAGGATGTGTCCTTCCTGAAACCAGACATCGTCATTAGTCAAATTAAGTCATTTGCCTTATACAGGTGGTCACATGATCAAAACCAGACTTGATGTCTTATATGACATGCGTCTTTCCTGAAGCCAAGCTTCGTCGATTGCATAACCATCACACAAATCAAATTTTGGTAAACACATTAAATGGTTGTTTATCTTGTGACTTGTTTTTTCTTATGTTTTCTTTTGGATTTTTCTTTGAGTCATGTTACTAGTTCCTCAAGGATTTCCCATGAAGGATTTAGAGGAGCAAGGATGTCTCATGGCTCTTTTTTTTATTGATGTTTGTGGATTGTCTAGGCAAAAAGATTAGGGCAACTATGCCTTTAGTATGAGATAGGACATTCCTTGTCTGCAATTGTCTATTTTGAAAGTGGATGAACTTGCACACCTTGGTCTATGTTATACCATGGTGTTTTTTGTCCATTTGTTTCACTTTAATGCCTAATGATGATTAATGCAAGGCCTATTTTGTTTTGGAAAAATATTGAAGATTCTTCTTTCATACTAACATCCATATCATTCATGCCAACATTTCTTCTATCCTTCATCCTCTAGTCCTCTCATCGATTTTGAGAGCACATTCATGTTGTTTGAACCCGCGTGTCCTCTCGAGGGTGCATACCACTACCTCCACGTCATCCTTTCTCATGCTTTTTACACTAGGGCATATTTTTGAACTAAATTTTCTTTGACACAACACGATAAACTGCATTGTATCAAAGAGGGGAAAAATGTAGACACTAAAAAATTTCTTAGACTTGTGACTTAAATTCTTCATCATTTCCCCTTTCATCATTGATAATTAAATAATTTATATTATTTAATTATTTTCTAAAATCATATGTCTTCTATTAATTAAATATTTTTAATTATTTAATTACTTCATTTTTATCTTTATTCTTCCTTGATTAAATAAATAATTTTATTTATTTAATTACGCCACTAATTAAGTCCCCTTATTTCAAAAATTAAATAAATTCTTATTCATTTAATTACTTAACACTTTCAACTATAATTAAATAATTATTTTAATTATTTAATTGTTCATTAGCCTCTTCTCTTAAATAAAATAAATTTTATTTAATTAATTTAAGTTCACTCTCTTGAATTTTGAGTTAAATCATTATTTAATTCAAAAGATTCCCTTTCTCACATTCTTCTATAATTATTTAATTATTCATTGGCCACCTAGATTAAATATTTATTATTATTTAATTTCTCCTCTCACCTCTTTATCCATGCCAATCTCATCTTCCACATCAAGTCCTTATCTATCCATGTCTCAATTAACCTCCACCCTTGATTAAATTATTTATAATTAAACTTGACCGTCAATCCTTATAATTTTCCCTAATTTAGCCCTAACCCTATTTCATACCTCATCTTTTAATCTTGGCCATTGATTATTGTCATTCAATCTTAGCCCTTCATTCAAAATGGTCTTTTCTATAAAAGACCTCTATCATTGTAATTTCATCATCTAGAGTTTGAGCTTAGGCAATCTTATGCTATCTTGCTATCTTGCTATCAAGTCATCAAGTCAAGTGCATCCATAGTCATTTAGAATCTTATGCCTATTTGCATACTCAAAATATGAGGGAAATTATTATATTCAATAAAAATGGAGAAGTGCAATGGAGGTGAATCAATGGTGGCATGAAGATTTGGTATTATTGCTTTATGTTTTATTGTTTTTATGCTTCATTGTTTATTAGGGTTTTATTTATATGCTTTATTTACTAACCTTTAATATTTGAACCCTGATTACAATAACTACTAATAATTGAATAATATGTATTTCATAGATCTAAAAAGAAAAAAATCATGTGATGCCTGCTTCAGGAAAATTCACCTCCAACAATTCACCGTTGGAAAATTCATCGCCATGACAAATTCACCTCATGAAAAATTCATTGCCATGACAAATTCAGCTCATGCAAAATTAATTGCCATGACAAATTCACCTCATGCAAAATTCACCACCGGCAATTCGTCGTCGTAGATAATTCATCGCATTAAAATTTTTTAATATATATTTCCAAGACTTTGAGATTTTTTTTGCAAACGAATAATTTCCAATAGTACAATAATAGAGATGACTGGTATTGTTGTATAATTGGTTTACTAAAATAAAATAAAATATATTAAAAAATATTTTTCGTTTTTATTATCATAAATCAAAATTTCTAATTGTATATGTGATGAATTATTTGTGGCAGAGAATTATTGGTGGTGAATTTTCCATGAGGTGAATTTGTCATGGTGGTGAATTTTTCGATGATGAATTGTTGGCGGTGAATTGTTTAGTAGTGAATTGTTGGCGGAGAATTTTCCTAGAGCCTGTGATGCCACATCAACGCACCAATAAAATATGATTTAGTGCACAAGTATCTATATCACTTTTTTGGGACCTTTTTGGACACCTCAAAAAAAAGCATTTTGATGTGGCCCTAAGACCTTAGTTATAAGTAGGGGCATTGCTAAGCAAGCTACTATAAAAAAATGGATTTTTTGAAATCTCTACGTAGGATTTTGAGAAGCGCAAAGTTAGGGTGCTCAAATATCGGGTCCTCTCCCCTATATATTCAATGTTTGGGTTCAATTATATATTTTTTTGTTAGAATTATTTTGCATCTAGTTTTAGTAGGATGATGTGACACAACTAATCCAAATTGAGAGACTTGAGGTCATCAAAAGAGTAGAGAAAAACTTTCTTTATATTACTTGAATAGGCTCTCAAACTAACACCTTTCTTGATGCAAAGGTGGGGTACTAATCTCTTTTCCTCTATCAATACAATGGTTTCTACACAATCTCAAAGACCAATCACTCAAGGTTCTCCATTTAGCAACTTACACATCAATCTACTCTTGTAGCACTCCAAAACCACTTTAGGCCAATTTTCACCCAACCTTTCCAAAACACCTAACAATTAAAATGTGGATCAAGATACCCTTTTCAGGGTTACACAACATACCTAAGAATCTATGACAACTCTTTTGGACCAATATGGACTTCCAACACACCTACCTCGCTCTAGGCTTCACAATCAGGCCTAATTTCCAAAAGACCTACTCTTCCAACAATGGTTTTTCACCTAAAAACCTTGGAAAGTCTTAGAATATGGTTCAATACCTCATATTTTGATAATGGATTGCATCTACTGGAACTCTAACCCCCTGCCCCAAGCATTCATAAAAATAAGGGTTTAGGAGAACTCCCAACTTTAGACCTTCCCCAATCCTTCTAGGGGTCCAAACACCACACATTACCTCTGCCTTGACTTAAAAAAACTCTCACAACCCCATTCCTCTTAGTAATTCTTAGAATCACCACTTGGGTTCCCTATTTTCATGGTCAAACTACCCCTAATCAGCACTAGAACATCACACCATGGAAAATCTCCTTATTCCCTCTTTTCCCAAGGTATTCATACACTTAACTAAGCATGTTACAGACCAATCCATTGAGCCACAGGTTTAGAACAGTAGGTGGAGTGGCTAATATGTCATGGTGATGCCCTCAAAACCCCAACACAGAAAATAAGGTAACTTCTGAGTTTGTTGATCCCACACACACAAATGATGGTTCTAAGCCTCCAAGGAAAATGTAAGAGAAGATACGCACATATATGAACAAGTACTTAATATCTCAATTTATCTCAAACCTGCATGGGCCTGTGTTAGGAAGAAAAGTTCAGAAAAATAAATGGAAGATAGTGATCAACGTTTGCCAAAATGTATTTTCTTTATTAGAACTGAACAACAACCCTCTCCTCAAGAGATTACATGAATATATATTGATTCCAACATCAAATTGTCTCCTACAACTGACCAACTGCCCTACAACTGAAATTTGAACCACTAATGACCATTGGAGGTCAAGGTTATACCCTTTACACAATTGATTAATCAACATTAATAAATGTTTTGTAATGTTTGCTCTTTTTGACCCCATACTCACCCAACCTATTAAAAATGGTCTAATGAGACCTTATTTACTTAAGAAACATGACTTAAAGCTATCCACTATCTACCTAGAACCCCTTGTCAACATGACACACATGGACAACTTATTACAATGCACCCTATTTTAACATATTTTGCAACTTCCTCGTTGCATAAAACTTAAAATACCTTCAAATCAATTAATGAACCTTCAAGGCCCATTTCCCTGTCTTTTCAAGGTATAGGTGCTCTTGCGCCATTTCCTAAGGAGATAAGTTTTTTCCTAGATTGACATACTTGAGTTCTTTCTTAGTTCCAAGGTTGATTATCTTATATTTATATGTGTGCACAATGATAAAAAATATATTAAATAAAAATAAGGCCTTTAGGATGTATGATGATATCTTCTTCTTGCTTGATGTTCTTGGAAATGAACTTGCATGGTTTTGATGTATTTTCTTCAATATAAGTATTTCTAAACTCATCTAATTTCTTGAAAGATATGATGATGTGCTCATCATCATGAAAATATTTTCAATTGGAAGCATTTTTAAGTGTCATTGATTATTAGCGAAATTCTATGGTGAATATAGACATAACTATTTGCATTGGACATGATTAACATTGAGGAAAAGGTGGATAGCAAGTTAGCATGTTGATTTTGGTTTCACAATACTGTGATAGTTAAAAAAGGTATCAAACAATTTGATGGTGTCCCATCCTTTTGTGATCATTCTTTACTTGAAACTATTCACACACTTTATTGATTACCAATCTGTATCTCCAAAACCCTTCAAGTTTTCAATCTTTAAATATCCCCTACATTCTTAATGTAGACACTAAATTTATCCTTCTAATTGTCAAACATTAATTTTCATCATACCATTAATTAATCATATACCATTATCACCATCACATTTATCATTTATTAAACTATTTACCATTTTTCATATTTAATCTAATAAGTAAATAATATTTTATTATGTAATTAATGTGAGATAATTATCCATTTCCAATAAATAAATTAAATTTCTATTTATCACCTCATTAGGTAACTCTATCTTCTAAATAGTCATTTATCCTTCTCATTATCCATTTAATAAATTAAAATAATTCTTTATTATCCTCTTAAGTGATAAAAATGAAAATTTTTCATAATTAGTTGAGTAATCTTCTCCATCTTCGTGAGTTGACTCCACAATTAGTTCAATTAACTCCTAGACTTTGATCTTATCCACACCATCCATATTATCTCTTAGAAAATATCTAAATACCTCAATGCATTCATCATTTTGAGGAATCAAGTCTTTATGTAAATTTACTCTATCAAAATTCATTATCAAAACAACACAATGTTATGATACTAAGTTTCATCTACATCCATTCATGAGTTAGTTGTCACAATACATTCAATGTTAAGGTTTGTAGTGAAGTATGGTAAATAGTGATTGGATTAAACTATGGATTGATATTGAAGATAAATTTCTCTTGTGACTCTATCAAGTTGGTAAATGTATTTAGGTTGATCCTTGGGAATTTTGTAGTAGTTTCCTTAGTTTACTTCTTATTTATCAATCCGGGAGTCTTAAAATTGTGAAGGGTTGTGGCAATCTACCTTAGGGCTGAAACTAGTAAACTGGGGAGGGATGGATGCATTTAGAAATTAAATCAAAGCACACCTCTTAATCTAGAAATAAAATCAAGGCACAATTATCAATATGTGAATTTAATAAAATCCTATTTTTATTCACTACCTTCCTATTTCAATTCAACACATACACACTCTTGAATTCTCAATTAAAATCTTGAAATCAGTATCTTAAAACTACACAATAAACTCCTAATCCTGAACTCAGATTGATTTTGTTGTTTCTGCTTCCTGACAGAACTTGTGATAGGAAGTGTGCTAGGAACTGTGACAAGAGTTGCAATGATATAAATTATAACAAAAAATATGATAACATGAAATAAAGTATGTCTTTGAGATGGTGCACTATCAATAGTGAATTTCAATCTGCATGAACCAAATCTTTAATCCTCAAACTATTGAAAAGAACATTAAAAAATAATGAAATCAATCTTGAAATCAAATTAAACGTGATTGTAAATAATAAAATCTATGTACAAAACATAAACAAACTTTAAATAAAATCACACACATTTAATTACCACACTGAAATTGAAAGTAGTTCACCAATTGACACAAATAGTGGGCCCTACCTCCTTGATCGATTGATAGAAATATTTATGTGTTCTTTGATCAACTCAGTCACACATGGACATGAGAAATTCAAAATTATTTTGGAATAGCATAATAACTTTGCATTATTATCTCTATCTGAAGTCTTAAGTTTGACACATATTTATACTTAAACAAGCACCGATAGGTTTGCTATGGTTTGTTCGTGGCCTATGGACAACAAACCATTTGAGTTAGATAAAAGAAAAAACCATATAAGTTTAACAAAACTAACAATGATTGTTGGCCAAAAATACATAACAATCTTAATAAGTACTCCTTCAAAAATGGTAAAAAAAAATAGATCGATTATCTCCTTGTCCTCGCTCTCAACCACCTTAGCAACTTCTGATTATTTCATACCATATCAACCGCATATTAGTTAGAATTTCATTTGATATTATCATTTTCTAATAATTTTAATTTTCTATTACATTTTATCAAAATACTCATACTTCCTATGACAAATAGTGACATGAGGGAAGAAAAGATAAAGGAAAAAGGGAAACAAAAGGTGAAATTATTGAAAAACTTTAACCCCCATCAAACAGGACTTGCTTATGTTAGTTTATTTGTGCTTTCAAGTTCATTGTTTTTAATTTATCCATTTTTCAATGAATTCACTTAATCCAATAAGAAAATATTTATGCCCAACAATGTTATTAGTGCAATTAAAATCTAGTCTATATGAGAATGTGAATATATCACTCTCCTTTTTAAGAACTAAAAGAAGTAATAATATTTTAAGTTGGGCCCAGTCACTTTATTTTGAAATTGGTTGTTTAAATATAATTTTAGGTCTTATATAATTGTAAGATAATTTGAAAACTGAAATGGAAACTAATGCAAGACACAAAATTCCTATTTCAAACCACTGCAAACCTCTAGATAGAGATCAACCAAAGAGTACAAACAAAGAAATGACATCAAAAACCAAATTCAAATGTTAACATATCATTCATTGTTGAATGATTTGACCTTGAATAGAGACGTGTGGATTCTCCAAGTTTCTTGAAAATACCAATTTGACAACATGCACCTAGCATAAGTGAGAGTTGATATGGAATGAAGGTATAAAGTGCATAAATTTATAAAATTTTAGGAGGAATGGATGGTCAAGATTTGAATATGAGATCAAGGGTGGAGAATGTTTGAGATGAATTCCATAGGATTAAGGAGAGGATGAAGGGTGGAGATGGAGGTTGTTATATTGTGAATGGATAATATGAACTTACCAAACTAGTAAGTAGTTGTGAGCATGAAGAAAATACGGGACATGTGAAACCTAAGAAGTCTATAACTTTGGGTTGTGTTTAGAGAATAAGATCATAAAGACAAGTGTTATTAGGTTCCCTTTATTCTTGGAATATATTGAGAGAATAATGAGACCATAAGAAAAAGTGTGAGATGGACAGTAATCAGTCTAGTGGAAATGCCCCTAGTGGGGGTGGAGGTGGTGGAGGAAAGAAAACTTCCTTTGGAAATCATAATCAGGGTGGAGGTGGAGGTTTAGGTCAAGGAGGTCAAGGTGGAGGAAATCAAGGTGGTGGTGGCTCTCATTCTCCCCATTCCGATCAAGGTGGTGGAAGAGATCCATTTAATAGTAGACCAATGCAATTGGATAGGTATATTCAACTTTGTTTTCTTGGGATACTTGGTTATTATAACCCTCTCCCAAAAAATATATGGAATGTGTTGGTAAGGTTTTCTAGAAATAATGAAATTACTGGGGAAGACCATATTAGATCATTCATCAATATGATGGATGATTTTGAAGTGGAACATGAAGATGTCATGACAAAAATCTTCATGCAATAATTAAGTAAAGATGCCATAGATTGGTACATAAGTTTACCAGTGGAGAGCATTGGTTCTTGGGAATAATTCAAGAGGGTCTCTAGGGAGTAGTATGGGGATAAAAATAACCCAAGGTTCATGTTAAGTGAGTTTAATAACATCACCAAAGGTCCTAATGAAATGATTTTTGATTTCAACACTAGATTTTATAAAGTGATGAATAGATTGACTGTTGATTTAAGATTGAATGATCAAGTGTGTCTAGTAAATTATTGCAATGATTTTGATTCTAAAATGAGCTATCATCTGAGA
Source organism: Sequoiadendron giganteum (assembly GCA_007115665.2). NCBI lineage: Eukaryota > Viridiplantae > Streptophyta > Pinopsida > Cupressales > Cupressaceae > Sequoiadendron > Sequoiadendron giganteum. Next base: position 399,593,467 of record CM021106.1, read on the forward strand.
GAAAAGAATAATTAAACTTCTCAAGAACTCTAAAAAGGATAAGGGAGTGGCATAAAATGAATCTTCATCTGATGATAAATTAGATAAACTTATTAGTTCAATGAAGGACCTAAATTACAAACTTGCAAAGCAATAAAAGGGGTTCTCAAGTGACAAACCCAAGTTTCAAAGAAATGAGAAACCTCAAGATTAAAATACTTCCCATACAATACAAATTGGAACAATGGTAAACTAGTGCAGAGTAATAAAAAAAATGCACAAAATCTAGTTACACCCCACCCATTGCAGAAAAATTATGCCAACTTTACTAATGAACAACTGTGGTGTGTGGCCTATCAGTTGCCACACTCACCTCACCAATGTGCATTTGCACTATCTTTGGAGGAAGATACAAATACACCTACTGAGTATGATCCATCTCAAGATTAAAGTGAAGAGATAAATGTTCTCATGAGTAGGTCTGACTTTGCAAATGAGGAGTGTTCTTCTATGGAGTCTAATGAAATTGATATTGATACTCAAAGACAAAGAGTGGGTGCATATTACCAACAAGTGATTTCTAATGAAGACACTGAAAAATGATTATAATTTTTATACTCTGGAGACTAATGATGGTAATGTGACTCTTAGGAATCCATCTAATGAGGAGATTGGAATAATGATAACTTCCTTAGTTGTTCAAGCAAGGAAAAATTACAACCTTAGGAATAGGGTTGTTAATGTTGATCAAGGCCAAGGAGGTAGCATGTTTATTAAAGAGAAGAATACAAATAATAAAGTGTCAAAGCCAAAGACTAAGGTGACTAGGGATAAAGTGAAGGAAAAGAAGGGAATTCAAATTTGGGCTAAGAAGACTAATAAAACTAAGATGGACGGTGAAGTTGTTTCTCTGGATGTTAAGGCTAAAGCTCAGAAGCAAAGCATTGAAGAAGGCAAGAAGGAAGATAAGACAAAGGTTGAAAAAAAGTGTGAGCAACAAAAAGTGAAGGTTGATGAACAAGGTATGAAATCATTATATTCCTAAGTATACCCCTGTGGATATATTTCAACTGTTGTCACAAGTGAAAGTCACAATGCCTTTATTAGAAATGATGAAGATTGATGAGCATAAAAATAAGGTAGTTGCTCTTATCAATGGCATGGCTACAACTTGTACTGATCAAGTGGTTTCTTCTCCACCCAAAGTAAGTAGAAATGATTCAAAATACAAAGAGGTTGATGGAGTAATTACTAAAATCCCTCAGATCTATCTGGGAGCTTCAATAAATGCTTGTCCCAACCAGGTAGATCCAGTTTTTTGTAACTTTGATAATTGATGGAAAGCTACTAAAAAATTGTATGATAGATTCAAGAGCTTTCTCAAATATAATTCCAGTTGAGATCATGAAAGATATGGGACTAAAAATAGATAGTTCTTATGGAAAGTGCTATGCTATGGATTTTAGGGAAGTACCTATAATTGGAGTAATAAAAAAATCCCTTACAAGTTAGCTACATTCCCAAACACAAAATTTATAATGAGTTTCATAGTGGTGGATATTCCACCCAGCTATGGAATGCTGATGTTAAGAAGATGGAGTGCCTCCATGGGAGGCAATATGCGGTGCTATATTTCTTATGACACATTTCCCATTGAGGGAAAATACTCAAATTAGTCAGGGAGTCTAGAGTCCCCCACATGATTGAGTTTTCTTCTGAAGATGACAAAATCCATTTTGCTGATATAGGTGTTGATGATTTTAGAGTAGAAGAGTTGCAAGAAGAAGGTGACAAGAAACCTACACTCCTTGATAGAGAAATAATGAAGCTTTCAGATAATGATGATTTCTAGAAAATGCACTTTGACCGAGCATGTTCAAAATATGGGTCGGGTGCAGGGGTAATATTGGTATCTCCTAGTGGAAAACTTTCAAATTCTCATTCACCCTATCATTTTTATGTACAAATAATGTAGCAGAGTATGAGGCACTACTACTATGGCTGATATTAGTTGAAAATCATGGTATCAAGAAACTAAGAGTCATTGGTGACTCCAAGCTAGGTGTTTCCTAGGTCAAAATCGAAGTATGCTTCCAAGAATAAACACTTGAAACAATATAGGAATTCAATATGGGATTCAACTGAGCAATTTGATGCTTTTGGTATAGAATGGCTAAAGAGGACAAAGAATCAGATGGTTGATTTATTGTCCAATACAACTCTCAGGCCAAGTGATACCATAGTTTATAGCATCTCCAAGGTTGATGTGTAGACAAGGCCTTCAATCCCTGACAATATCCAAAACTGGCAAGTCTTCAATGATGATGGAGACATACTAAGTTTTTTGACATGTGTAGACCAGTATGAGGGTCAGGAGATTGATTTTGGAGCATTTGTTGAGACCATGGATGGACATGATATAGTTTTTGGTAACAAAGTCATCCAACTTAAGAATAATTAGATCCATAAGGGTCTTGTGGCTTTAGAGAGGGTCTTTGATGGCCCTGACAAGAGAAATGCCAAGAAATCCTCAACACATCTAGAGGACCTAGAGGAGATAAACCTAGGGATTGAGAGTGCTCCAAAGAAAGTATACATGGGCAATAAAATGAAGCCCCAAATTAAAGCAATGTTGATTGCTTTATTGAGAAAGTATAGGAATGTTTTTTCCCAGTCTTATGATGACTTGAAGGCGTATAAAGAGTTGTTTCAAAATGAGATTCCTCTAAGAGTAGATGCAAAACCATTTAGGAAAAAACAGAGGCCCATTAACCCCACCTTGGCACAAAATATGCAATAAGAATTAGTGAAGTTGAGAGATGCAAGAATAATTAATCCTATCAGACATTCATCTTGGGTTTCAAATCTTGTTTCAATGAGGAAGAAGAATGGTGACATAAAATTATTTGTGGATTTTAGAAACCTTAATGTGTCATCCTTGAAAGATAACTATCCATTACCAAATATGGAGGCCATGTTACAAAAGGTAATTGGTTATGAAATTCTATCAATGATGGATGGATTTTTTGGATACAATCAATTGAAAGTGAAGGAGTTTGAGCAGTATGAGACTATGTTTAGAACTCCTTGGGGCACCTATGTATATGTAAGGATGCCATTTGGCCTAACAAATGCAAGTGAAAACTTTTAAAGGGCTATGGATGTAACATTCTCTGATTTTATAGACATCTTTCTAGTAGTTTATCAAGATGATTTAAATGCTTACTCCAAGAAAGAGGAAGACCATTGTATGCACTTGGAGAAAATTTTCATTAGGGCTCTAAAATATGGGATCACACTAAAACCAATTTTTTTTCCTTCAAAGTTACTAAAGGCAATTTACTAGGGCACATAGTGTCAAAAGGAGTGAGACTTGACCTTGAAAGGGTGACTACAATTGATAAAATCCCATAGCCAAATAATTTAAAGGGAATCTACTCATTTTTTGGGTAGATAAATTTATTGAGGAGGTTTGTCACAAATTTTACAGAGATTACCCACCCCTATCAAAAATGCTAAAAAAGGGTGAGAAAGTGTCATGGAGTAAAGAACTAAGTAAGGATTTTCAAAGTATCAAACAAGAAATCAAGGAGGCCCCAGTCCTTAGGAATCCTTATTTCTCCAAGACACTATAGATATTCTCTTTTGCATCTTTCCATACAATTTTTGTAATGTTACTACAAAAAAATGAAGAGGGTTATGAACAACCAATTGCATTCTTCAACAAGTCATTGCAGGCTATTGAGTTGAAATATGAGATGATAGAAAAATAGGCATATGCATTGGTTAAAGTAGTTAATTTTTGTAGAACTTATCTTATGGGAGTAACTGTTATTGCTTATGTTCCCAATGTTGTAGTAAAGGAAATATTTACTCAGCAGGAGGTCATGGGTAGAAGGTGTAGGTGGATAACAAGATACGAGAGTTCAAAATTGAACTTCATATTACTAAAATGGTTAGAGGCTAAGGATTGGAAAAATTGATGCCTGAGATAAACCTTAAGGCCAATCAAATCAATCAGATCGAATATATAGAGGTGTCACCAATTTGTGACATGTAGACCTACGATTGGTATAGGCACACTGTCTAGTACTTATAATTAATAAAATGCCCAAAGGGACTAGTTGAAAATGAAAAAGGAACTATAAAATTGTAAGCTATCAAGTATCCCATTGTTGACAATGAACTGTGGTGGAGGAATCCAGATGGGGTCCTATTGAAATGTGTTGATGGTGCCAAAGCCTCAAATTTTTTAAATGAAATACAAAGTGGAGTATGTGGAGGACATTACATGGATAAGGCTACTGCTCACAAAGTCCTACAAGCAAGGTTTTTGTGGAAAACAATGTTTAAATATGATCACAAGTTAGTGAAGGCATGTGATGCATGCCAAAGATTCTTTGGGAAACTTAAGCTCTCAGGAAATATTCCACTGAGACCTGTTGCAGTTGAAGCACCCTTCCAACAATGGGGCATTGAATTTATAGGGGAGATATCAGATAAATCTAGTGGAGGAAATTCATAGATTCTTGTTGCTATAAATTATTTCATAAAATGGGTGGACGAATTCCTATTAAGAGAGCAACAAGCAAGGTAGTGACTGATTTCTTGCTAGAAAACATATTGATTAGGTTTGGGGTACCAAAGAAAATTGTCTCTAATAATGCTATGTATTTTATATCTGGTGAATTCAGAGACTTTTGTGATAAGTATGGTATTCAAGCATCATATTCATCCCCATATCACCCTCAAGGAAATGGTCAGATTGAGTCAAGAAATACAAGCTTAATGAAGATCATTAAAAGGATAATAGAAAAGAATAAAAGAGCTTGGGACTCAAAATTGAAGTTAGCCTTGTGGGAAGATAGGTGATTGTTAAAAAGGCACAAGGTATTCACCTTTTGATCTGGTTTATAGCATAACTGCAAGATTACCTCAAAATAATTTGATGAAGATGCACAAGTTTATACAAGAGTAAAATGATGACCTGTGTGATGATATGCAACATAGGATTGATGCTTTGGCGTAAGTAAATGAGATAAGAAGAGAGGCCCAAAATAAAAATGCAAAGCTATAGTTACAAGTCAAAAACTTGTATGATAAGAGAGCCTCTCCAAGAAAATTTGAGGTTGGAAGTATGGTCTTGATGTGGAATACTGGGTCTAAAGACAAGGGAAAGCATAGTAAGTTTGATGCTTTATGGTTAGGCCCTTACCTAGTTAGCAATACTCATGGTGAGGATTCTTACTTCCTCTAGAGCCTAACTAGTGAAATTCTTGTTCACTGCCAGTAAATGAATAGTTCTTGAAGACATACTTCTCTTGAGGTATATTACTCTCCATGTACATTTTTTTTTTTTGTATATTATGTATATAGTTTTGGTTTCGGTTGGGTTTTGGTCTGGTTTATTTTCCTTGTTTGGGCAGTTTCCTGGTTTTGGTCCTTTGTTCTGGTCTTCTTCAACCTGAGATATCTAAGATCTCACCATGCCTGCAAGAGGCATGTGTCCCCAATTGGAGCCATTGGTGGAACCCCTAAATTTTTTTGTGTTCCATTAATTTTAAATCCATATCTGGCTATTTCCTTGGTCTTGATCTATTGTCCCCCAGGTAAGGGTTTTGAGCTTCAGGGTTTAGGGTTTATCATATTTTATTTTTGAAACCTTAGTCCCTTTTTTATTTAATTCCTCTTTGATGTATGTTGGTCCATGGTATAATGTTTTCCTATGGTTTACACCTTGAAATAATTTTATTATCCTAAGTTGGACTTACACCTTAGGTTTTGTGATGTATATTACTCATATTACCTAGGTGGACCCCATTCAAAACAAATTTGAACATGTGCACAAATACTTTACTTAAGTGATACCAATCATACACCCCAAATGCATCATATTTTGTCTTTTTATCATCGGCTTCATTTAGGCGACATGCGATGAAACCCCCAATTTCATATGAGGGATACATGTCTCACATCCCATTCATCGTTGCTACCCTTCACATTGTTGATTTCATTCCCACTCACTCAAAGATTTGCATGATGTGCACTAAACACTAATGATCTTGCCACTTGTCTTGATCTTGTGCCATTTCCCTACTCTTTCACATTGCCAATACATTTTTATCTCCAAAGTATATAAGACCGATGAGCAATGGGTGATGAAAGAAATGAAGAATATTCTCAAAGGTGTTGGCCTTAATCAATACATCATGGAGTTCCCTTGCATTGCCATTGCATTTTAAAACACTCATATCAAAAGCGCGATGTGCGATGAGATACTACAAAGGAAGTGACAAAAGAGATATACCAAAGACATATTCTAATCAAAGGGTTGAAAATACATCGCGTGCACCCTATGCATCACAAATTGCATTTTTCCAAAGGAAATGAAATAGTGATGAGCGATGAAAGGCTATAAGATTTACTCTCATTTTGTGGTCTCAATGCATCATTGTTATAATCCTAAACATGAATATGATTTCAATGATGAGCAATAAGAAAATGAAGGGATATATTGCAAAATATTCCTCCTAGTGCGAGGATTCTTCATATCGCAGTTTTCAACTCTTCAAGGAAAAACATTTCAACGATGAGCGATGGATTTGTAAACAAGGTTGGTGAGTAAGTTTTAAAGCAACTATGTGGCATCACCATAGGAAATCACACTAAGTGTTCGCATCGTAGATTCAGAATAAAGCACCAAAAATAAAATAGCATTGAGCATGAGCATGGAAGACCATTGATCATGTTTTAAAACAAATTGATCAACAATGAGAATTCAAATAGGAATGACTAAGTGTTAGATTCCTCCCTTTTCGATCACACGAGCTATCCCATGCCATTAATGGTGTATCTTCCTACATTTGAAGGCCATAAAAGATTGAATTACTCATTTTTGTATCATCTTTGCAAGAATTCAAAGGAGAACACAAAGAAGGAGACCTTAGACGTGCAAATTTAGAAGTAAAGAGCTTAGGGTTCTCGGGTAGCTAAAATATCTACTTCTCTCTATGAATTTCCCAATAGAATTGGAATTGGGGTAGAATTTTTTGGTATTAGTGAAAGAAAACCATAGCCTAGATTTTTTGCAATTATTGTTCTGAATTGTAGAGGGTGAATCATTAGGCCTAGGCTATTTAGAAAGAAACAGGTAGGGTTAGTTGCAAAGTTTTTTATTGAGTCATTTTCAGCAAAGTCCTAACTTTTTAGCTCAAATTTTAGCAAAACCCTAGCTTTATATAATTTGTTTACAATGAGCCAAGCAATTAAATCATCCAAGCCAAAGGAAAAACTTATAAATCCTAAGGTTAAGGATTATGCTTAGCACCCAGAAGTATCAGAGAATTTTGAGAAGAAGAAGGGCATAAAGAGAGATTTCTCATGTTTCATGGAGGGTGATTCTCAAGAGGAACTTCTTGGGGAAATTCCACTTGGGAAGAGGGCCATTGGAGAGGGTGTCATGATTGATAGATTACAAGATTTGGCGAGGGGAATTGGGGAAGTTGTGTTGCCACAAAGTGGGTGGGAGTTATTTATATATGCCTTCAACATAAGAGGAGCTAAATGTCTAATTTTCTACTTATGGGATCTTGATCTTGGGAAGATGGTTGTTCCCAAAGTATTCACATAAGTTTATTTTATGCTATAAATTGTAAAATAAATAAAATTAAAAAGTTAGGATTATTTAGAGTTTGAGTGGAGTCCCACTGTTAGATATCTCTATGAGTCGAATAGTGGATATCTTTAACTTGAATCCTATTGCCACTGTTTCTATCAATATTCCTGCACTATACTAGGAGTATGAGAAAAATAAATTTGGATATAGAAGACATGTGCTACGAAGGAACAAGAGAAGAGACCAAGGGAAAAATAATGTCTATTTTGGGCCAAAGGATGTAGAGCCCTTTAAATGTGATGAATTCAAGGATTACTTCAAGAGCAAAAACTACAGTTTGTGTCAAGTCCTCATAAGAAAATATGATGTGCAGCTGAATTTTCCATTGATGGTAATGGCCATTGATATCCAAAACAATCACTCCAATAGGGGGTTTGATTATGTGGCCTATCTTGTAGAGGAGATCCATAAGGAGCTGGTGGAGTTAAGGGATGCAAGACCTCCCTTGAAATTTAGTCACTATTCTTTACTGATGCACATGATTTTGTGGATGGGACAAAAGGCATGGAGAAAATTTATGAAGCTAAGAGAAAAAGATGAATAGGATAATGACTTGCTTGTGCAAATGTGGACACATATTTGGGATCAAAATTGCCCAGAGTCCAATTATGTTTCCTTTTACAATGCCTTCAAATTTGGTGTTTTGGAGAGTTTGGGTCTAAAGATAGTTTATAGGATTTCAAGAGGCATAAAGGAAGCCTCGTGACCCTTGGAATTTAGAGAAGGTACCAAGAATGATCACAATTAGGGTGATTAGTACCTACATGCACATTACACTACAATAAGGGTTTATGGAGCAAAGGTTCCCCCACATTTTTTTCTTGTATAATTTTTTGATCGATTGGTCTTTATGGAGATCATGTGGTAGTTGGATACCATGGATAAGGAGCAATTTAAATATGTGAGGAAAGGTTCCCTCATTTCTCCACAATTTTCTTTTGCTTATTTTATTGTTATTGCTAAGGAACGCTATGATAAATTTGGCATCATGTTGAACAACCTTAGAATGAAGTTTTATGTTGTGAGGAATTGTGACCCAGAGGGGTTTGTAGACAAAGAGAGGAAGAAAAAGGGAATGTTTTTTTTTTTCACCATTTCCTCTATAGTGAGGATGTTATTAGAAAATTTCCTTCGAATTCTACAATAGTGGGGAGGAAGAAAGAATGGATATTGATTTGTGATATAGAGAATAATATAGTCAAAAAGAACCCATTCTATGTTAGCCCCTACACCAAAATAAAAGATGCTTATGAGTAGGCTATGGTGAAGATTGATGACTATCGAAATGGGACATTCTTTGAGAAGGTCAAAGAAGTAGAGGAAAAGGATAAAGTCGTCAAACATAAAACTGATGCCAAGTTAAGAAGCCTTGTAGCTAATTTAGAAGCTCATGGTACCCAAGGAAAATCATTACGAGCTGATAAAGAAGAAGTAGTCATTCCTTTGGTTGAATACTCATTGACATAGAAAGTTGGAGAAGTGTAGTCTGTAGAGAATGCACCCACTGAACAAGAGGTGGAAAAAAGGTTCCCCTCTCCTGCAATAAATAATGCTCTTGATCCTTATGTCCCTAGTAGAGGAATTGTAAAATGGGAATATGATGAGGATGTAGATGATGACATTAGAGTCAAGGCCTGTAAGGAGTTTATGAGTGATGACTCATTCATTCAAACAAAAGAGTTTAAATACTTTTTATTCAAATTAAAGGCCAAGAAATAAATAATAGAATTGAGAATTCTAAGGCACGAGAAGATCCCTCACAACAAGAGAAGGTGGATAAGGCTGAAGAGGAGAATATAATGAGTGAAATTACAAAAATAACTTATGTGGAAGGTAGGAAATTAGTCAAGGATAGTGGAGTCATATTGTTTCCTAGTTGGGAACTTTCCTCAACAATTCCATTGGATGCAATTAGAAATGATCCAAGAGCCTCTGTGTTTGAGGAACATTTTGATAATAAAGTTTTTGGTTGTAGCTTTAGCCCCAATCTTCACACGCTAGCAATTTGGTCAATGACACAAAATACATGGAAGCTAGAGGTTGTCAAATTAGTTGAGGAGGTGATTGGGGTAGATATGCTATGAAGAGAAATTGAAATAAACCCCACATGGGTAGCTAAATTAACAATGCATGCATCGATGTTAGGTGTGGACACAACATAGATTTATCAAGGGAGATATCACAAGTTATTGGAAAAGTAAAAAACTCTCTTGGATGAATGCAATAAGATGATGAAAAATACAACCCATGTAAGCTCATCACAAAGAGCCTTGCCCTATCCTTCCTCTTTTGAATTGTCTTCACAATATAGGGATACATTGTCTCTAAGAATCAAGAATTTAAAGGAAGAGTTGCAAGCAAAGAAGGAAAAAATGAATAAATACAAGGCATATACAACAATAGTGTCAAAAGAAATAATTGATGACCTTTTGTAGCACAGGATCTCTCGTGTATTGTACAAAATAGATAACAATCGCTAAGAGAATTCTGGGTGAAATGGAACCTAATAGGTATCTTGAAAAGACAAAGGATAATAAAAAATATGCCATAAAGGATAAAATATGGCTTGATAGAAATCATGTTGGGATGATGTACATGCCATTCATAGTGGATTAAGGATTGGGTATATTGATTTATACTACTAGGATGTTTAGATTCGATTGCATGGATTTACATGTTGGATGATGAAATATCACAAGGATATAATGCAACTAAATGCCACTATTAGGGTCCAGGCATATTGAAGAAATAAACATTAACAATTATATGTAGATAAATAACCTAGAAATAAAAATGAAGAATAGCATAAAAGAGATCAACATAGAATTTAATGTGGTTCACCCAATATGGGCTACATCCACATAAAATCATCCATCCAATTATTTTATTATCCAATGAAAAATAGATTACAATCTTGCAAACTCCCTACCACAACATACATCCCAACCACTTATAAAAAGCTTCTAGAATTAGGGTTTTACTATCAACCCCTTGACATGTCAACAAGAAAACCTTGACGTGTTAATGGGAAAACCTTGACATGTTAACGATAATTTATTTTTGAGGGTTGCACCCTTGAACCCCTACTATCAGGGGCTGCCACCCCCAAACCCCTACTGTTGGGGGCTTCCGCCTTTGAACCCTCGCTCAAGGCCTAGCCCAACCTTGAACCACAAGGATACATTATGAGTGTAAAATATTTGCATGATCAGTCACCACATACCAATTACTCCCACTTGGAGATTGATCAGGCTCCACACCAAACAATCTCCCAATTGGAGACTGATCTTGGATGACACCGCTGCACTTGCAGATCCCATGAAATTACAAGTTTGGCTAGTTTCTTATGTTCACCATTATCAGTCATGAAGGACAACCAAAATTAATGAGGAAATTAGTTTCTCCTGTGTAACCGCCTTTGTAAACATATCTGTAGGATTCTCACTTTTGTGGACTTTCTCCAGCTTCAATTCTCTTTCCTCCAAAACTAACCAGATGAAGTGGTATTTGAGTTGTATGTGCTTAGTTTTTGAATGCAGAGCTGAATTATTAGCAAGATGAATGGCACTCTATCTATCAGTGTATAAAGGACTATCTTCTTATCGGTGTCCCAATTCCTCTAGAAAATGTTGTAACCAAATAATCTCCTTGCTAGCTTCCCTAGCAGAAACATATTTAGCTTCAATGGTTGAAAGCAGAATGACCTATTTTAGCCTTGAAATAAAACTGACTGCAGTACCTCCTATGTGAAAATATACCCTTTAGTACTCCTCTTTCTATCAATATCACCCATTAGATTAGAGTCAACATATCCTTTTAGAGAAAAAAATGTTCCTCCAAAACTTAATTTCTTTGAAGTAGTACCTCTCAAATATCAGAGAATCCATTTTACCACATTCCAATGTTCCATTCTTGGATTGCTCATATACCTACTCACAACTCCCACTACATATGCAATATTTGGCCTTGTGCATACCATTGCATACATCAAGCTACCAACTACTGATGCATATGGTATCTTAGACATTTTGTCTTCCTCCTCTTGTGTTTTTAGACACATCTCCTTAGACAACTTAAAATGACTAGGCAAAGGTGTACTAACTACTTTTGTATTCTACATGTTAAAATTTTTCAACACCTTCTCTACATACTCACTTTGAAACAAATAATTTTCTATTTGTCCTATCCCGTGTGATCCTCATACCAAGGATTTGTTTTGCTGCACCCAAATCCTTCATAGAAAATGATTTTTCTAATTTCTGCTTAAGTTCATTAATATGTTGCATGTTAGACGCAACAACAAGCATTTCATCAACATAAAGCAACAAGATAATATAGTGTCCATTATCTAATTTCTTAAAATAAAAACAATAATCAGAATGATATCTTTTGTAACCTTGTTCAGCCATAAAACTATCAAATTTAAAATACCATTGCCGAGGTGCTTTCTTCAGACCATACAAACTCTTCTTTAACCTAAACAAAAAATCCTCCTTACCCTCGACCTCATATCCCTGTGGTTGCTGTATGTATATTCCCTCTTCCAAATTCCCATGGAGAAATTTTGTTTTCACATCTAACTATTCAAGATGAAAATATTTCGCAGCCACAAGACTAAGAATAGTTCTAATAGAAGTCATCTTTACAATTGGAAAATATATTTCTTTAAAATCTATACCTTTTTTCTATGTAAACCCTTTTTCCATGAGTCTGAACTTATATCTTTTCTTGCCTCCATATTCTTCCTTCAACTTGTAAACCCATTTATTTGGAAATTCTCTTTTACCTGTAGGCAATTGGACTAAGTCCCAAGTCTGATTATACAACATGGAATCCATTTCCTCTTTCATGCCTAGCTCCCACTACTTTTTGGTATCTACCCATATTGCTTCTTCATAACCTTCAGGTTCACCAGAATCAGTTAATATTATAGAATATAATGATGGATAAATTCTTTCTGAAGGTCTAGTTATCCTTGTAGAATGTCTAACACTTACAGGAGTCTGTGGAATAACTTGTTGTTGTTGAGCATCAAGTATCACTAGAATTTTATTTTCTGGAATCTCATCCAACACCACATATTCCTTTTTGTCTTGTTCATGCTTCTTTTCTTGTAACTAATCCTTAGACATGACCTTCTCATTGAATATAACATCTCCACTCCTAATGATTTTATGATTTTAATAATCCATAATCGATAACCAAATTTATCTAATCCATATCTAATGAAGGTGCATTTTTTAGACTTAGCCTCAAGCTTGGTTCTATTTTCAATATCAACTTGGACAAAAGCATCACAACCAACGGTTTTTAGAAATGAATAGTTTAACTTTTTACCCATCCATGCCTCCTCAGGAATGCCACCATCCAAAGGATTTTAAGGTCACCTATTAATTAAATAAACAATGGTATGTACAACATCCACCCAAAAGTGTAAGGGTAGTCCAATATTCAATCTCATGCTCCTTGCACACTCTATAATGGTCCTATTCATCCTCTTAGACACACCATTTTATTATGGGGCTCTAGGAACCATTTTTTACCTACGGATTCCATTATATGAATAGTAATTTTAAAATTCTTTGCTACAATACTAGCCTCCATTATCAGATCTAAGACACTTCAAATTTTTTCCTGTCTCATTCTCAACCAAATCTTTCCACATTTTAAAAGTTTCAAACACTTATGAATTTTGTTTTAGGAAATAAACCCATGTTTTCCTAGTTGTGTCATCAATAAAAGTTGACTAGTGCCCAAAATGATAATTTAATTGATATTTTTATGTTCTCAAAGACTTTATTATATTATTACTTAATTATGTTGGCGATAGATTATATACTTATATGTTTGCTTGTTTTATCTTATATTTAACTAATTGAAGGATATATTAGAAATAATATTTTGCATTAAATGTGTTTCTTTTAATGATGTTAATGATGGAATGACTGTGAAATTTAAAATCTTTGTTGTCATATTAGCATCCTATTCTTGAGGATTTCATTCAGGTGATTAAATGCTTATTGTATGAGTTGGATTTGTTAAACTCCTTGTTTAACAACATGGAGTTAATTGCGCTCTTGAAAGCTCCAGATGGATACTGATTCATCATGATTTCAAATTGAATTCCTTAGTTGATTTGAATAACCCTTGTTCGAGATGTTATGAGGAAAAATTCTCTTTGATACTTTCAGTTATGCTTTAGTTTTATTGTATCTTGTCGGTTAACACCATTATTTTGAATTCAAATAAGTGATATTTCTATAAATATCCCGATGAGTCCAGTTTATGGTTCAATTTTGATAGAGTTTGCTATCCATTTTCTTCATTTGTCATAGAATTTGATGCTTGGATGTTGACCTTTTTATGATATTTCCCCAAAACCATAGACATTGGACATAAGATTATTTTCATAACCTTTAAATGACATTGACATGCTTTATGAACTATCTATGTTAATTTTACATGTGGATTAATGAATGTCACTTTAAGATAGTTACATATATGCAGTTGTTGTGTGTACTAATATTGTCATGAAAATATAATTAGAGGCTTGCAATTGAGGAAATTTTTTCCAGTTGGTCATTCACCATAACGGTCAACAAGGTGATCATTCAAGGAGGGAAGAATCTCAATGGAAGGAGATTCCTCATTCAAATTGAAATTGTAACGGACTTGTAAATGGTCTTAATTATTTGTTGAGTGAATATAGGAATTACTATTGTGCTAAGTTTTCATTCAAACAAACATGTTTGACCAGATTCCATGCATGTGTAACCGTCTCTCCACTTTTTATGCTTTCCCTAAAGTGGCATCCTCCTGATCTGTCGGAGTTGACCGCCTTGCTAGGTGATTAGTTACTAGCTTCTTTTCCTGTAAATAAATCTCAGATGCTCCTTCTGAGGAGGTTGCTTAATCTGATGATGTGCTTTCATTCTTAGTTTTTCAGTAGTAGAGTCATGTTTCTCATTTGTACTCATGTTTTCCAATGAATGGAATGAAGTTATAAATTCATGCATATGAGTTTACATTTGTTTTAAGGGATAGTCATCCAAGGGGGCCCAATTGGTGAGTATTTCATCCCTTACTTTAGTTAGTTATTATTTTTTATTTAGTATTTAGTTAAGAATCTGGCACTGTCTATTCCTGCAGCAACTAGAATTCTATTTTTTGACTATTCCTGCAACCAAAGCAGACATAGTAGTTTCTTGTTTTTTTGCTCAGAATTTCATTTATGTCATGCATTTCAACTCAGTTTAGTTATTGGTTGATGCTCAACACTTGTGTTATTTACTTCCAAGAAATTTACTTTCAACATTGTGTCTTTCTTAGCTGTAGGATGAATATGGCTACCTTGGATTCCTAGTGCACATACTGTGTTGACCCATTTCAAGTTTACATCCCTAGGTTGACAAGTTTATTGCACCTTCATGATGATTGAAATAGCTATTCAAGTTACATGTCCAATCTCTGAATCACAGTTGTAAGGGATTAGTTATTAAATCATCGTAGGAGGCCAACATTTTTGGCATCCTTGCTGGGGATGGTGTCAAACTAGGGAGTTCTTTGGAGTCATTGATAGTTTTTCTTGTTGTAGTATTTTTGGAATTTGTTCTTAGTATACCCCTCATTTAGGAAAGTAATGAACCCCCTATTATTTTTCCAATTATTTGTGTAAGCTAGCTGATAGTGAGTCGATACCGTATGCATAGAGGGATGAGAAGAGATTCTCATGGGAGATTCCTTCCTAACAATCCTGATCTATTCTAGATAATTGAGTATTAGAACCTACCAAGAGACGAAGAAGAAGAAGAGCCACACCCCTTTGCTGATACATTTCTAGATTTGACTAGCTCTGAAGTTTCCTCTGAAGATCAGAATCTGATTGAGAACCCCCTTGCTTTGAAAATTCATCAGGAAGGCATGGGTGATGCAAATAGAAATAGACCTAACCAACCAAATTTTCCTTTCCCCATTGATCATCAAAATGAAGTAGACAACCTCAAAAATTTCCCCGATTCAATCCTTCCTAAGTTCTATGGACTTTTCACAGAAGATCCTGATACACTTTTGTTCGAGTTTGATATACTCTGCAGGAGTTATGACTATACCACTGATGCCCATAGGCTTAATCTATTCCCTACCACCTTGAAATAATATGCATTAAGATGGTTCATGAGCCTAGGAAAAAATACTATGGAGACTTGGGAGGACATGGAGATAAAGTTCCTTGAGAAATATAAAGAGTATTGTAGGGGTAGTGACCTGAGAGGAGATGACTTTTTTAGGATGCAACAAAAGGAAGATGAGAACCTATAAGATTACATTTTAAGGTTTCTATTTTTCTTATGGAAATATCTACACCATACACTCAATGAAGAATCACAAAATCTTCTTTTCTTAAGAGGAATTAATAACAATTGCATAGATTCCTTGGACCTAATGGGAGGAGGAGATATCAACCAAGTTCCTTGGGAGGACATCAAGAAGATATGTCAGAACTATTCTACGACAACTTAAAAGATATGGAGAGCTTATGAATCCTCCATGGGTAAGTCATATACCAGTGGAGTTTCAAGGATGTAGACTACTCACTTACTGGTAGGCTTCAAGAAAGACATCATAGGCAATCTAGCTACTCAGATGGATACACTTCAGGCCAAGAAGAAACAAGAGGAGGCATAGATATTAATGTTGGAAGAATATTCCCCTCATTACAGAAAAAATAAGGACTACAGATACAAGATGATAGCTAATATTCATAGCAAGCAGATGGTACCCAATTTCAAGCCAATCTAGGGTGAAGATGATCAAGTCTACTATGTTGCACAAAGGAGGCCATGGGCTCCAAGACAAGGCATGCCGCCATATCCACTATCTTTTGTTGGGTCATATTTTAATTCTTATCCATCTGGTAACCAATGGGAACCACCATATCCATCCAATTATGGAGGATATCAACCAAAACCTTGGAATAACCCTCCAAATTTCTAGCCCAATCACCAAAACTCTCCACCCCAGTGGTAGTAACCTTAGGGGAATTGGCAGTAGTTTCAAGGAAATTGGCAACCACCTCCAAGAAAATGGCAACAAACATCTCAATGGAGGGGAGGAAAGTAATGGCGAAACCAAACAACCAATTACATGTAGCCACCTTCTTAGCCCCAACAACCTTCTATAATGCCTCCTCCAGCTAGTTCAAGTTCAAATTCTCCTAAACGTACTCAAATACCAGCTCATCCCACACCTAACCCAAAGAATAAACCACAACAACAGTCGGTATAATCTGCTGTTCCAAATCAACTCCCTACATATTTTGTCAGTGTAAATGACATCCTCTTGCATTCAGGAACTACTTTGCTATCTCATTCCACACCCATTATCACTGAGATTCCTATGAAAGAAGAGGTGCCTTTGAAAGTCCCCATTTAGCCAAGTGCACCTAAAAATACTGAACTAGTCCCGATCAAGAAGATTGAACCAAAACCACCATTTCCCTAGAGGTTGGAAACTGTGAAACAAAAGGAAGAGGAGGAGGACACAAATTTTGATATTTTAGATTAGTTTAAGCATATGTGTGTTCAAATACCTCTATTTCAAGCCATAAAATATGTTCCCATATATGACAAAGCAATCAAGGAAGCACGCCTTAAGAAGCTAAGAAGGAAGAAGAAAGAACCCACTATGGTTCATGTGGTGGGACAAATGGTTGACATCATGCTTGGTTAAGTGTCTGTTCCAAAATATAGTGACCCAGGGAGTCCTGTGGTAGGAGTTGTTATAAATGAGATCCAGATAAAGAATGCATTGATTGATTTGGGAGCAACAATAAATGTAATGACTAAGGACATCGTGCAATAACTAAATTTTGCAAGCATGAGAGTTATTTCTACTATCCTACAATTTTTTGATAGTTCTATTGTTAATCCTGATGGATAGTAGAGGATCTTGTTGTAATTCTAGACTCTTGGGAGTACCCAGCAAAATTTATGATTCTTTCCTAAGGCCACACTTGGTGGGTACCCCATTATTCTTGGAAGGCCATAGTTAGCAACAAAAAATGACTATATTGGATGTTGGACATGAGACATGACCATTTATGATGGAAAGAGCACCAAAAGGCTTGTTCTCTACCCTCCTAATCAACCATCCCATGATAGAAATGATCTTGTATGGCCACATGTTGGTGAAGAGGCCGAGGAAGTTAATTATGTGGCACAACTTATGATGTTAGAAAATTTTTTTTTCATGTAGCTTCAAGATGAAGATGAAGTATTTTCTAACATAATTCAAAACCATTATGAGGTAGAGGAAGCATCATAATATCATGCATATGATTCTGTTGATCTAGTGAAGACACTCCTACCCGCTCTGCCTGCAGTTGCTCTTCCTGCAACAAAATTTCCTGCAGAAATGGGTATGTATCATAAATTTCTGCCACATGAACTCAAGGAAACAAGAATTAGTGAAGAAAATATGGTAGATTTAACTACACATTGTAGGTTTCAAAAGGAAAACATCTAAATATTAACAACAAATTGAGTGAAAAACAACAATTGTCATTGGAAAACTTACTGAGGGCCCACCAGTGTGCATTTGTTGTGGACTATCATGATATGAAAGGATTATAACCTAATCTTTGCACTCATAGGATATACATAAGAAATGATTGTACACTAGTAAGGCAGCCTCAAAGAAGAATTAACCATGCATTAAGAGAAATTGTAAAAGAGAAACTACAAAAATTGTTAGATGCAGGATTTATCTACCTTTTTTCAGATAGCCAGTGGGTGTCCCCATTAGTGATTGTGACCCAAAAAGGAGGGAAGTGGCAAGTTTGTGTTGATTATAGGGAACTTAATGCTAACACCAAAAATGACCATTTTCCTTTACCTTTCATAGATCAAGTTTTGGACTCACTTGTAGGAAAGTTGTACTTTTCTTTCCTAGATGGATTCAATGACTATAACCAAATCCAAATTGCACCAAAGGACCAAGAGAATATCACCTTTACCTATCCATGGGGGACCTATTCCTATTCAATACTTCCATTTGGCTTATGCAATGCACTTGCAACTTTTTAGAAGGTAGTCATTAGCATATTTTTAGATATCTCTTTTGATTGCATGGAAATCTATATGGATGACTTCACTAAGTATGGTGCTGATTTCAATGAAGCATTGGAAAATATTAGGAGAGTCATATAGAGATGTGTAGACCACAATCCATCTTTAAATAGTGAAAAGTGCTTCATGATGATGTAGGAAGGTGTAGTTCTTGGCAACTACATCTCTCACAAAGGAATTCAAGTAGATCTTGCAAAGCCTGAGGTGATCACCAATCTACCTATCCTTGCAAAAAAAAAAGATGTTAGGAGTTTCTTAGGACATGAGGGTTATTATAGGAGATTCATCAAAGACTTCATAAAAATGTCATGACCATCGTATAATCTCCTAACTAAAGATGCTGAATTCCAATGGACATAAGATTGTGATAAGGCATTTTCTGACTTGAAAGAAACTTTAACTCATGCTCTTGTACTCAAGGGTCCTAATTGGGAGCTTCATTTTCACATCCATATAGATGCATCAAACTATGCTATAAGAGCAGTCTTAGGATAGAAAGAAGTAGCTATTAAAAAATCTATTTATTTTGTCAACAAAAATTTGTAGGGAGTTGAATTCAACTATATAGTGACAAAAAAAGAAAATGTTGGCAGTGATCTATGCCCTAAACAAATTAGGGCACTACATAACAGGCTACCAGATCTTTGTGCATACTAATCATATAGCCATTAGATACTTCATGAATAAACCCTTGATCTAAGGTACGCTAGCAAGATGGTTATTATTGATGCATGAGTTTGACATAACCATTGTGGATAAACTAGGGAAGGCCAATGTTGTTGCAAACTTTCTTTTGAGGCTGACTACATCAGAGGACAATCAAGTCATATATGACTCTTTTCTTGATGAGAATTTATTCTCCATCTTTGTGAAGACACCCTGGTATGATGACATAGCTAATTATCTGGTCATAGGGAGATTTCCTGCTCACTTCTCTCCAAAAGAGAAGAGGGCGCTCATTGGAAAATATTTTCCTTTCTTATAGATTGTTGGATATTTGTTCTACACTGGACCAAAATATTTCATGAGGAGATGTGTGAGGGAAGATGAGACATATGATATTTTGCATGCATGTCACAATGAACCTTGTGGAGGGAATTTTTCAGCCAAGAGGACAATGATGAATATTTTGAATATAGGATACTACTAGCCCACACTCCACAAGGATGTAAGGAGATATACAAGGAAGTGTGAAAAATTCCAAAGGATGGGTTAGCCAACCAAATCTGGTGAGATGCCACTTTACCCTAGGTAGTAATCACTCCATTTGATAAGTGGGGAATGGCTTTTGTAGGACCCATTGATCCTCCATCAAATTGTAAATCCTATATCTTGGTATGCATTGCTTATGTAACCAAGTGGGTATAAGTTAAGGCCATGAAGAATGCAAGAGATAATAAGGCTGTAAAATTTCTTTATTAGGAAATTTTCACATGGTATGGGGTTCCAAGAGAGATAGTGACTGATCAAGGGGTTGGATTCACTTAAAACCTTGTTATAGCATTGGTCAATGAGTACAAAATTAGGCACATGAAGTCTACTCCTTATCACCCTTAGGCCAATGGCCAAGTTGAGTTGACCAACAGAGAAATTTAAGCCATTATGACCAAAACAGTGGCTATCCATAAAAGGGATTGGGCAAGCAGACTACTAGAAGCTATTTGGGCCTACAGAACTACTTGGAAAAAAACTATAGGATTCAATCCATTTGAGTTGTTGTATGGAAAGAAAACTATGATGCCCATTGAATTTGAGCATAAGACTCTTAGGATTTCAATAGACTTGGGGATAGATATCTCTGAGGCACAAAGGGACAAAATCATGCAACTGAATGCTTTGGATGAGATGAGGAAGGAAACCTTTCATCACACAGAGGTAGTGCATAATCAAAGAGTATAGTAGCATGAAAAATTCATAAAGGATAATAAATTATAGCCAGGTGACTGGGCACTACTCTATGACTCAAGGTATCAAGACAATGCAGGAAAATTATAGACAAGGTGGCTAGGACTGTATGAGGTTGCTAAAGTTTTTTCCAATGGAGTTGTTCAACTCACTACCATTGACCCTGTCAGATTTAAGTTTCTTGTCAATGGTAATCACCTCAGGTTGTATCACAAACCAACTTCCAAGGAGGAATTACTGCAACAATTCACTCAGTATGCAATACCCAAACTTCTCGCAGTCGAAGGAAGCAAACCTAGTGTCCCTCCTTCTGGATAACTAAGGTATGTAACTTGTCATAATAAAGACTTCCAATTTTGTGGGGGTCCAATTCTTCACCCATCCGCCCATCCATCTCCAAATTTATCTCTCTTCCATCATGCTGCCATCCTTTCACTTCATTCCATTCCACCTCTTTCCACTCCAATTTCATTAATTGCTCAATTGATTTCTTAAAAAGTGACTGATACTTTCTCCATAATATTTGCAACAAATATTCCATGAATTCAGGTACGTGCGCATCAATTTGTTACATCTTAATTATCTTTTAGTAGATTCATTTAATTGTTGTACATTAATATGGACGTTCTCCATAGCATGCAATTATTCCCTCCCCTATCAAAACATTATTACCACCTTACATGTGAGGACACATGTGCAAATTTAGGTTTGGGGAAGTGTGAATACCATGTCTGCATGTTTTTCCATCTTTGTTCGCATCAGAAAGTTTAAATTATTGATTCAATTTTAATTCTAAGTGAGATGATAACTCACATGTGTGAAATGACATCAACCGCCACTATTTTTCTTGATCATAGCCTTCATTTATTACTCCTTTACTGCCTTTATTGCTCCTATCATAATCTTAAGCCAAAAAGGTAAAATTCAGATGATACTAGCATTGGAGATTTAGTAGTGTTGTAGGAAGGAGGAGTTTATCTTTCAGATGAAGATTGTAGGAAGGAAAACTTTACAGAGTGATTGTTTGATTGCAGAAAATTGAACAATGGGAGGTGATTTAATTCAAAATGAACCCATGGTTCATGATGTATTACTGTAGGATGCACCTTGCCTGACCAAGCTCAAAAGTTACAGATGGTTAGATTATTTCCTAAAGTTGAATGGTTTTAATGAAGACATTGCATTGGAATTTTCCCAGACATTGTCTGAAGGAAAGTCCATGGTAAAAGGGTTGGAGATCATAGACACTAAAGTGAGGATTGCAAAAGTTATAGGATTATCTGCTGATGATGAACATAACCCTCCTACTAGAGACACCACGTCAGCTAGGGCTAAATTTATAGAACCTGGCGACCCTCCATTGATTGTGGAAAAATAAGGTGTGAAGAGAATCTCTCTACCTGAGCCATGAAAGTAAGTATTTTTTATGTTGTGAAGTACATTAACTGTGAAGGTTGTCAGTCGAATCTACATTCTATGCATTTAAAACTCCTGAATCACATGAGGAATGGGAGAAGAATGAATGTACCAAATGTTCTATACCACCTTTTTTCAATCATGGCGGCCGAGACCCAAAGAGGTAGAGACAATTCCATTTCCCACCATTGTCTGATCAAATTACTAGTTGAGAAGTCTTTGCATGATGTGTCTGATATGAATTGGGAAGAATTCTTGAATATTGATTAAATTAGATTAGATCATTTACGACTTATGATTTTGCCTCAACCTCGTAGGGTTAGTAGGAGAGTGAGCAATTTTTGAGCCATTCCTGGAGCCTCAACTTCTAGCATGAGCCCTAGTGTAAATCCTCCTGCAACCAATCAAACCATGGAGATTAGTTCTTTTGAGACTGAACATTCAAACAAAGGAAGTTCCTCTCCAGATTCTGATGATGATGTTGCTCTTGGCATCCTAATGAAAACTAGGGAACAAAAGAAGGAGGTAGAATTAAGAAAGGTAAAATCTAAAAAGAAAATGACAAAAAAAGAAGTGCCAAGCTCTAAGAAACGAAAGACTAACACTGTTCTTCTTGTAGCAAAATAAAAACATGAAATCCCTCCTAGAAAATCAAGACTAGCTAGGCCAGCCTTTGGTGTATCTTCTAAGGGAAGCCCTAAGTCTAGAGAAACATCATGGAAGGATACAATATCTCCAATAGGGAAGGTGAATGTCGAGGAAAAGGACATATTTGAGGAAACAACAAATGTAATGTTGGCAGATCTTGATGACATCACAAACAAGTTGAAATCCAAGAGTATGAGGAAAATCAAGAGCTCCTATAGTAAACGAAGAAGTGAGAGTTCCTATGAAAAGAGAAAGAACAAGAACTAGAAGCCCTACAACTTGAACTAGGAGAACAATCAACACCCCTACAACCAGAATTGGCTGAACAAACATAATTCTTGTAATTGGTACTATATGAAGAGCAAGCAAAAATGCCAAGATTTTTTTTGGTAGGAATAGATAGGCCCTCTAATTCTTCAATGCACATGGTAGCCATGAACTTATGGAAAGAAGTGCAAAGGAGGGAAGAAGAATGGAAGGAGGAGAAACACAAGCTAAAGAGGGAAATTCAAAAGAGAGATGAAGAGATTGAAGATAATAATGAAGATATTGCTACTTTAAAGGAAAAGGTGGATAATATGGTAGCCTTAGTACCTCAGATCTTAGAGTGTAGGAATCCTCCAAGGTTCTATACTCTGTATTTGAAGGAGAAGAATCTTTATTTTAAACTAGCAAGGATTTTTTCAAGTTTGAATCCTTCTGTTGAGACTCCTCTTGAATTTTTAAATGCTTATTGAATTGCTCCTCCTGAAATGAAGAATTTGTTGTGTGAATTATACTTGCATAATTATGTTGTGAACCAAGACCATGATTGGAATCCATTGTTGTATGTTGGAGATGTCCAATTAAGGTAATTTATGTCCTGGATACATAACAAAGCTAGTTGGGGAAAACAGTTTAGGACTTATAGGCAAATTGAATCCAACACTGCCATGTCCATCTAGGCTGAATCCAGAAATCTAGGAGACATTTTCAAGGATTGACACAAAATTATTTACCGACCAAGCTATGGAAATATGATCTTGTTTGAGACAAAATCAATTTATAAAGAATATGAGGAGGTAGAAAAAACCACCGAGGAATCTGTAATTGCATACCTATCACAAAGGTGGAACAACCTAGTTGATGAATTAAAACAAGCTGAGCCTCACTCTATACAGAAATATGTTGTAGCACTCAAGAGAGTTGATAGATATATACAGACTGGAAGGACGAAGGGACAATTTTGGCTTCCACTAGATTTTTAGCCACCTATCCTAATGTGGCCTATGCTAAATTTCAGGTATTACCGGTACAATATAGTTGCAGAGAGACAAAGATGGAGCAAGTTGGATAGACAAAAAGGGTTATATTGGGACCCCAATTCATGCACAACAATAACTAATGTAGGACAACTAACAGTTGCAAATTTTAGGGCATTGAACAAGCAAAAGAACAACTCTTCCTCTGCTGGAGGACCAACAAAACCTTAGGTTGGGGGAGTGATGATTCCAGTTTATGGTTCAATTTTGATAGAGTTTGTTATCTATTTGATACATTTTTCATAGACTTTGATGCTTGGATGTTGACCTTTTTATGATATTTCCCAAAAACCATAGACATTGGGCATAAGCTTATTTTCATAACCTTTAAATGATATTGACATGCTATATGAACTATCTATGTTAATTTTATATGTGGATTAATGAATGCCACTTTAAGATAGTTACAGATATGTAGTTGTTGTGTGTACTAATATTTCATACAGATATAATTAGAGGCCTACAATTGAGGAAGATTTTGTCAACTGGTCATTCGCCATAATGGTCAACAAGGTGATCATTCAAGGAGGGAAGACTCTCGACAATGAGAGATTCCTCATTCAAATCAAAATTGTAACCACCTTGTAAATGGTCTTAATTGTCTACTGAGGGAATATAGGCATTATTGTTGTGCTAAGTTTTTACTCAGGCAAATATGATTGACCAGATTCTATGAATGTGTAATCGCCTCTCCACTTTTTATGCTTTCCCTAAAGTGGCATCCTCTTGATCTATGGGAGTTGACCACCTTCCTAGGTGATTAGTTAGTAGCTTCTTTTCCTATAAGTAAGACTTGGATGCTTCTTTTGAGGAGGTTGCTTAATCTGATGATGTACTCACATTCTTAGTTTTTCAATAATACAGTCATGTTGCTCAATTGTACTGATGTTTTCAAATGAATGAAATGAAGTTATAAGTCTGGGCATCTGAGTTTACATTTTTTTTAAGGGATACTCATCCAAGGGGGGCCACTTGGTGAGTATTCCATTCCTTAGTTTAGTTAGTTATTATTTTCTGTTCAATAATTAGTTAAGAATCTGGCACTGTTTGTTCCTACAACCACTAGAATATCATTTTGTGACTATTCCTACAACCAAAGAAGACATAGTAGTTTCCTATTTTTTCACTCAAATTTTATTTTTTGTCATGCATTTCAGCTCATTTTAGTTATTGGTTGATGCTCAACACTTATGTTACTTCCTTCCAAGTAATTTACTTTCAACATTGTGTCTTTGTTAGCTATAGGATGAATATGGCTACCTTGGATTCCTAGTGCACATACTATGCTGACCCATTTCAAGTTTACGTGCCTAGGTTGACAAGTTAAATGCACCTTCATGATGATTGAAATAGTTATTCAGGTTAGATGTATAATCTTCGAATCACAACTGTAAGGGCTTAGTTGTTAAATCATTGTGGGAGGCCAACATATCCATCCTTAGATTTAGTCTGGAGTTCGTTAATCTTTCACTTAATATTGTAATTTTGGTACTATACACTTTTATTCTACTCGCCTATTTGGGACAATTGTAATGAAAATAAGGAGTTGATTTGAATCTCGGTGTTAAAGGTCCCAACAGAGGAAGAGCAGGGCTCACTCAACTAAAGGAGGTGACCTTGTTATTTTTTCTTTGATTCAATTAATTTTTGTTCAGTTTGTATTAATTGGAAAGTTACGCATTTTAATTTTTGTTTAATCATTGTTAGTAACTACATTTACTTACACTCTTAGATTAGTTTGTTGTGTTTTAAGATAGTTCATGATGATTTACTGTAGATTAACATTCATTTGTTTACTGTAAATTTAATTGTTGTTCATAGGAATTAGAATTAATATTTATTTTCAAATGCATGTACTTTTAATGGAGGTAATAATGATGATTGATGTGAGGATTAAACCGAAGATTATTTGGAATTTATTAATGGAAATTATTATTGTTGTTTTCTAGATTAATGTTTATTTCCTTGCAAGCATAAAATAGACTTTCTTTTCAAGTAAATTTTAATTCTAAATTTTAGATTTAGAGTGAATTTAGTTATATCTTAATTTTTCTATGAATCAATTAAAATTAAGTTAGGTGGAGTCTGAACTAAATTATTAGGGTCTAAATAAGTCTAAATAAGCATTACTCAAGAGATAAGATAGGTTCAGTGTTTAGAAATTATTTGTTGAGTTCCACTCTCGAGAGCTCCCAAAGGATCCTGAAGGAGTCAAACCAAAATCAAAAGTCACTATTCATAGTGCAACCCCCCCAATCTGTGGAGACATCCTTATCACATACAACTCTAAGACACACCTAGTTCAATAATTAAAAGATTAAATTATGCAGTAAGTGACACCTGTTATGCCTTGCATAACCACCCCATCTTTTGCCTTGGTCAAAATGGGTCCCCCTTTATTTTTTCTTTGTTTGTTTTCCAAACAAAGTTTGGAGTTATTCTTCTCCAGTACTTTTTTTTTCTTTGGTTTGTTCTATTGGAACCACATTCAGAACTAAATCGGGTTTTGAAACTTCTTTCAAAGGTCGATTTTGATCCCCGTTTCGCCGGTCTTTTTTTTTGTTGTCTTTTGGTTTGTCTTTGTCGGAGGCGGAGCCAGAGTAGAAGTTAAGCCCAAACCTAGTTCAAGTTTCAAATTCGATTCTCTTTCCTCCTCTGCCTCCACCTTTTATTTTGTTCGTTTAGACTTAGGTTTTAATGTGGTTTTTCTTTTTTTGTCTTCATGTTTTTATTTTGTTTTCTTCTTTGTTAGCAGAACCAAAGTCGGAATGGGAACCAAATGTGAAACTTGAACAAAGTTTCTAAATCAATCTCAACTCCGATTCTACTCCCGCCATTTTGGTCATTAAGATTATCAAAGTTGCACTGTTGTAATGTGCTAGTTCCCTTTGCAGTTCTAACTCTGATCTACCACATTTATAGCATTGATGTCAGGTTCCATGCACGTGCGAAGCTACAAATTTAACCTTAATTAGGGATTAACTGGGAGTAATTATCATTGTTTTAAATATCAAGAGCAAAGAAAAGTTGTAGTGGAGCGTTTGGACGTGTGATTTGATTGAAAGGGATATAATCACGTGTGGAATCATCTCAGAGGGTTAACCTGTTTATTTGCATTTGAGGTAGGGTTTTTTTTCTTCTCATTCATTTTGTTTCACATTTTTCATTTTGCGTGGTGGTTGGTTTCTCGCAATTTCATGATTCTTGGTCCTCTTGTGAGTTTATGTTCTTCATGTTTCTTCTTTTCATTATGTGTTTTTGTTTTTTCTTTTCTTTTTCTTGCATTTTAGTTGCTTGATTTTTTGTTTTATCACAGTTGTTTTCATGTTTAAACGTGACCGTACTGAGATGCCCTAGGTTTTTAAGTAGCATAGATTAGTTACGATTATTTTATTTGTAAGGTTTTTTAATGGTAGATTAGTTTCTATTTTTATAGTGAGTAGGGTTTGGTAGATTATGATTTTACTTAAGGATTTATGTTGTGCATCGTTTGGTTAGTTTTAATAAGGTTAAATTCGTGCCCTAAATTGTTTGAAATCGAGGTTTAAGTGGGTCAAGGTTTTGGCGCATTTTATTTATTTTTAAATATGATGCCCTAATTGGTATGGTTATCTGTCGATCATATGGGTAGTTCTTTTAAAGGTTATTTTTAAGCCCCTTTTATTTTGATATGAACTTGATTCCTAGATTTTTGTGTTTATTATCCTATTAAAATAATTTATGACATCATGGTTATTTTAAGCGGAAGCGGGATTGGAATCAATTTAGACTTTGAATCATGTTTTGTAGAAAGTATCGATTCCATTTCCATCCTGTCTCCGACTCCGCTTATAATAAAAAGTAGGCTTTCAAAATATTGGTAACCTAGGCAGAACCAAAACCAAAATTGAATATAAAATTAGAAAATCTTCATGGAACCAAATCAATTTCCATTCTAATTTCGATTCCGGTTGCCGTTTCAACTCCAACTCCGGTCCCACTTTTTTATTACTATAATCTAAATAACTGTTTTGACTCCGATCGCGACAGTGTTTTAAAAGAGACTATTTAGAGTGTTTTCTACCTGGTTCCACCTCTGGTATGAAAAGAACTGTAAGATCTTAAAGCATATTTTGTTATATTTGTTTAAGGATCTAATTTAAGGTTTTGTTGCAGGAAGTTAAAGAATGTCAGGAATATCAGGAGAAGCTACTTAGAGGAGTTATCCTACAGAATCTTCGAAGGCATCAACTAATTCTAAGAAGGTTAAACTAGAATACTTGCCTTATACCTTGAGGTATAACCATAGGGGTCCTGTTGTCATTGTTAGCAAGGTGGAATCTAATTGGGTGGATATAACTGACACCAATTTAGGCCCATTCAATTATGAGGAGTTGTACTCAGAAACATTTACTGAGGATGTAACAAGGAGAACTGGAAGAATAGTTGAGTCTAGTTTGGCTCACATCACTGTGTTTCCTCTATCCAACCAATTCCTAGAATTGATCATGACAACAGTTGGAGCTTACAATCCTGCCACCTAACAGTGTGTGGATTCACAACACAATATGATTATAGACCTAACTCCTCAAATGTTTCAACTTATGTTAAGTGTCCCTTATCCGAAGAACCTAGCACAATTGAATGAAGAAAAGGCTTTGGAGATGTATAGAAAATACAAAGAGGCCAATAGGGCTCACTTAAACAAGAAATGGTTAAAAACTGAGAAGAAGACCCTGACCAAGCTTCAGATCAGCCAAAGAGGGCAGATTTTTACAAAGAGGTATCAAATCTTATAATGATGTTATCTAGAGCTTTTGGAAAGAGGGATGCATTCCATTTCAAGGAATGGATGTTTCCCTTCATTCAGACAATCTTTGATGGAAAGCAGCAATTTGATTGGCCAATGATTGTCTTGGATACTATACATGATCAACTCACTAGAATAAGGGAAACTAAGAGATTCTTCATGACCTCTTATGTTATCTATGCAACACCCAAAGGAGGCATCTTCTTGGGATTGAAAAAAGTAGGTGTGTTGGGAGAGGCTAACAGGAAAAATAAATTTTGGAATAATTATGACTAGCTATCCTTGTAGATTTATGAGCTACACTTTAGAAGGGTTAATGATGCATTTTTGTATGTGGTTATTAACTAACTTAATGGAGATGTAGGGTGCAGGTTAAGTCAGGAGGCCATGGCCTTATCACAGAATGGGGATGTTGGTATATCCAATACCCCAAGTTCACTTATTTTAGGTTGGAAGGATTTGAGGGTCATCCCCACTTACTTCCAAGATGTTACAACAATAGGATGATTTTGATGGAGTTTTTCTATCAAGCTCTGGGGGTCAATGCCTGGTTGGAAATAAAGCACAAACCCGGTTGTCACAAGTTCCCCATGTAGTTGGGTGAGTATAGTTGCCCACATCTTGTGGGAGCTAAAGTGATTTGTATTGAATTGGTGCATTTAAAGTTGGGCTTATACACTACCCAAAATTATTTTGATCCAAAGAAGAAGATGAATTCTTTGTTGGCTTTAGTCTTTGATAAACACTTCAACTTGCTAGAAGACTTCTGGAGTGATCTCCAGGATGTGTATGACCTCAGAAAGAGGAATTATGAGAGGTTACCTATTTCACTCATGGTGGAATTTGGAGTGACAACTGATGTTCCTGATGCATTATTAGATGATGGGGTAGTATTGGATCCATCCTATGAGGCACAAAGCATAGGTACAATTTTTTTGGATCCAATAGATTGGGATGCTGAGGAAACCATTGATATCAAGCATATAGCAAGACTGGCATTGGATAGTATTATTCAATGGGTTGTTCTCAGAGCTAAAGCTCCTGGAGGTCCAACTCCAAAGAAAGGTAAAGGATACAAAATAACTAAGAGGATAGGACCACCTAAAGAACCATTAGAGTTTTTCCCTCCTAACGTAGAAGAGATTGAGCTAGAAGCTTCGGCTCAAGATGAACTTGATGCTGAGGAAAATGTTCCAACAGAAGTGGTTGCTCCAATATCATTTGCAGGAGAGTCATCTACTCAAGTCCTTCCTACATAGCAACAAGAAGGAGAAATGCCTAAGGGGACTCTCCATGACATAGCTGAAACCTTAAAGGGAAAGGAAATTGAGCTAGAGATTCATAATATTGAAACAAATTCTGATGAGACCTTGTCAGAAAAGGATGTGCAAGAGGAGATGCCTCTAGAACTGAACATATTTTAACTGAAGAAGATCAATGGGAACTATTTGAGGAAGCAAAGAAAGCTTCAGATGATAAAGCACATGCAGAAGCAATGAAGAAGCAAAAGGAAATAGATACTAAGGCACAAGTTGATGCCTTACTTCAACAACAACAAATGGAAGCCAAGCTAAGAGTTGATGAAGTGCTGAAACAACAAAGGAAAAAGGAGTAGGAGCTCAAGACCAAAGAAGAGAATGATAAGCTAGAGTTGGTGCAGAAAATTCATGATCTAGAGGAGGAAAAGGCAAAGCAGTGAAGGGAAAGAGAAGCCCTTGTGGATAAATTGAAGCTAATTGAAGAAGCCTATAAGAATAAGGAAGAAGCAAAATGCACACAAAAAGAGAAGGATGCTGAGGAGTTGGCCAAGAAACTGCAAAAGGAAAAGGAAGCCTCAGATAGACTTAAAGCTTTGGAAGAAGAGAGAAACTGGTTTCTTAAGGAGAAAAGGTTGGAAGAGGAAAAATTGAAGAAGGAAGAAGAAGACACGAAGATGCAAGAACAAAAGGATAGGGAAGAATCTAAAAGTATCGCATAGGAAAATGTAGAGCAAGAACAACAAGAGGTACAAGAGGTTGATCCTCAACCTAAGGTTAATATGCTAAAACCTTTGTCCTCTACAACTACTACTTCTTCTTCTACTGTAATGGCCACTACTCCAAGTGCTCCCACTTGGTTAAAAATTGTTCTTCAAAAGAGGCCAGTAACACCCTCACAACCTATTAATTGGGATGATATAATGAAAGAGATTGAGAAAGAAAGACCCAAGAAGAAGGTGAAAATTGTGCATTCCACAAGACTCACTGAAGGAGGAGAAATTGTGGTTGAATGTACAATACCGATGGTGGATAAGGATATGGGGGATATGCAACTAACTGATTACCAGTTGGGCATGGTCAACTTGGGAAGACTTATAAGAAATCAGAAAATTAACTTAATAGATGTGATAGAATCATCCACCAAATCAAGGATTCTAAAGGATAAATAGAGAAAGGATGAGTTTAAGGCTCAATTGGATCAATTACACACTTTCTTGAAGAATGTTTCTGCTCTAAGGTTACAAAAAATTACCACCCTAGAGACACCGATTTTGCTTAGAAAGAAAGAGGTGGATGATTTGGTGCAGATAAGGAGTAAGGCTGAGATGATGGATAGAAGGACCGACAAGCTTAATCAAGAAGTAGGTGAGGTGCTCAAAAGTAGTTATGAGGTATATGAGAAAGCTTTGAAGATAATAGAAGAAATGAGTCAACATCCTAAGGCATTGGGAGAACAAGAGGAGGAGTATAGAGGGTATATCCAAAAGTTGAGAGAGATCAATAAATTGCCAAAATCCACTCTTGTGAAGAAGTCAATTCTTGAAGAGGACAACATAGATTTCTTGGAAAAAGCCTCCAACATAATGTAGTTTAGAGTTGACTTTTTGTACAAACATAAGAATGAAGTTTAGGATTTTAACAAGGATCTAAATGAACAACTTGATGAGCTAGAAGTTGTTGTTGCTATTCTAGTGAATGTTGATATGCCGATGAAGGAAGGCCTGCCTTTAAGTCAGTTGAAAGACAAATGGGATGGTAGACTTAAAGAGGTCATCAGGGAAAAATTTAAGAAACCCCCCCCTCGACGCAAGTGTAAAATCCTAGCGAATCCTATATACTTCCTGTTGAAAAATATGAATTTTATTGGCAATTTTTTTCAATTTTCGAGAAAAAAAATAATCCCAATTGGCGAATCTTTTATAACCCCTGGTAGTTCATGGAAAATCTTGGCGAATTGCAATTTTTTTTAATTGAATAAAATATTTTTCATTGGCGATTAAAACCATTTTTCAAACCAGAATTTGTTTTCCATTGATGATTAAAACCTCTTTTCAAAGAAAAATATATATTTTCATTGGCGAATTAAAAAGAATCTCAAAATAATAAAAAAATCTAATGGTGAAATAAACAGATATGCCAACAAAAAATCATAGGGGTTGTTTGATGAATGTTCAATGGACAACTGTAGTTGCATTCCGAAAGTAAATCTCTAAAGCACTAGACTTGCGATTTGAAACTTCCAGAATAACACTAGAACTGTTAGATTTCTAGAAATCAATAGTTGTGATTTTATTACCGTACAAATGGTTATAAAGTTTTGTTTCTCAACGATTGGGTGACCTCAGTGGGATGCACAACTTTCGAAGTATCATCTCATTTAATGAATTGTACGGTGCCATTAAGGGATGTCTTCTCAAATTCTATCAAACACCAACTGGATAGGTTTAACGTAATATTTTAAATCCTCTGAAAGGATAGATCTTAAATAAGTAGGTTAAAGAAACAGATTTAGTAGCAGATTGTCACATCCTACTGGTAAAGTTAAGTGAGCCTACATACGAGGAAAGGCGGCAACATTTTGAACTCCATACTCAAAGTTTCCTCAAAATGGTACTTCCAGCCGATATCAGGGTATGGGAAGATGAACCTGTGGCCATCATGCAACCAAATTTGAATTGTCCTGAAGAAGAGAAACTCAAAATCATTTCCCAGCTACATTCAGTGGTGTGGAAAGAGAAAACCAGCTATGTCGAGTACAACAGGGTGATTCTCATTTTAGAAGAAGAAGAACGCACTGAATTTCATATTTTAGTTATGGAAATGTAGTTGGAACTGTACAGAGTCCCGAAACCTCCAGGAGTTTAACAAAATGCATGAATCCTTTTGTGAATTGTGAATTTGTGACACATAATGATAAGGGGGTGTAGTTTCAATTTTTGAGCGCTTTTTGAATTTTGATTGGAAAGGGTGTGGGGTGACAGGTCTGTGAAACCACATTTTTGGCATTAGAGAGATAAAAGAATATATTTCTAAATCTTTGTATTTATTAATGCTTCCTTTTAATTATGAATGAATTGTGTTTCTTCATGAAAATTGTTCAATGTTTATCTGTTAGGTCAGATTTAGAATGCATATTTTTTTCATCTCTGAGACTTTGTGTTCAGATTAATTCATTTGATAAAAGAGAAAATATCGCTTTTCTTTACTGATTGTCAAAAAAAGGGACTTTGTGTCATTTTTTTAAAAATATTTTGCATCTACTTTCATGGTTAAAGTGACAAATCTATACACCAATAAGAAAAAAGAGTTGCATTCCAAAAGTAAATCTTTGAAGCATTAGACTTGCGAATTGAAACCTCCGGAATAAAACTATAACCATTAGATGCAGACATGTGATGAGATAAAGGCCCATTTCTCATCACTCATTTAGTCTTTTCAATGTCTCAATGTTGTACATTTCATGTAATTGAAATTCTCAATCTTTTTTAAGAAAGTGTGGTTAGCAGTGGCAGTGGCGGAAATTAATGCCATAGGTGATATGAACATCCAAAGAAATTTCTTGGACAAATCATAGCTTTAGTGAAACAAGATTTTTAATGATTTCATATCGTTTGAACTTTGAGTGGCACTAGTGAATCAATTATTTTGACAGCTTGTCAGCTTGAGGTATAGTTTGCATGTGGCCAGACGTCAATCAAATTAAACATTTTAATTATACAGCTGGCTGGTAGCGGTACTGGTGGCCTATAAATAGGGATAGTATTAGTGATTCAGTGAATAGTGGATAGTGCCATAAGGGTTTTTATTTTCTAGGGTTAATAAGGATTCACGAAGAAGATGATGCAGCATTGGGGATATTGTAAATTCTCCTACCTACAGTTATGTAGTTACAAAGTAATTAGTAAAAGATCAATTTCCTTCAAGTTCAGAATGGGTGGAATTGGAAAGAAGTTGATTTGGTTAACCTGACTTCTCAGACAGGTTTTGAACCAGGATGAGGAGCTCTGGTGGAGGTAAGTGCTATACCAATGCATGGAAGCTACCTGCAAAAGATGGGAGCAGATTTACTTCTCCTCTTGTATTCTAACAACTCCCATTTCCCCAGCATGGTTGGCCAAGCAAGCCCCATGCATTTATTTTCAAAGAGACATTTGTATTACATCTTCTGTATGACTTTGGTTCTTGAAGGGAATAATTACATTTTGTATCTTCACGACTCCCATTTTCCCAAGATTGATTAGAACCTCCTTTCCCTAGTATGGTTGGAAAATCCACCAGTAGAAGCTTGGAATCATGAATTTGTTTTTAGAGCCACATTTGTATTATGTTGTCACTAGCAAAAGCTTGGAATCATGTATTTATTTTTAGAGTTACATTTGTAGTAAGTTTTCAGCAGCAGAAGCTTGGAAATTGGAATCAATTTGTAATCCATTGTAACGAGCAAAAACTTAGAATAAATTATTAAATTTTATCTATGTAAAGTAATAAAGTGACAAACTGACATATGTTATTTATACAAAATAAGAGCTACAGTGCTACTCGTCTGTAAAAAGATATGTAATAATGTGACATTGAAATTTAGTTACAATAGAATAAATGGCTATGTTGTGTTATTCTTGAATCTTCATTATTCATTTATGCTTAAGAGTAAAGATTTTCTTTTTGAGTTCGGGACTTCAATGTCTATTAATAATTTAATATATTCAAATCAGTTTTTTTCTTTTGAGAAATTAAGTAATATACTTTATGCAATATGCACTTGATAATTCATGGTTATATCATGCCATTTGGGGAATGCAATCATTCGTTCCACCGATGTTTATGTGTTACAACGATGTGCTTACTTTTGTTGACTCTATCGGTATATCGGGGAGCGCACCTTATGAGTTATGAGTCTTTGTCTTCGGGCCATTGACGAGGCTGTAATGGGGGTTCCACTGATAAAGCATTGTTAGGTCGATGCCTATGGTATTGAATTTAAAACACATGTGCCATGTTAATTTTTTTAAGTTAATATCATAAATTACTCAAGTTTCAACCGTTGGATGAACATTTGATGTATGGTTGTAGTTACATTCCATAATGAAATGAACAGAGCGATGGGCTTCCCAACTTAAACCTCCAGAATCACCCTATAACTATTAGATTTAGAAAGATCAATGGTTAAGATTAAGAATTTTCAACTTGTAGACCTAAGATGTGTCATTCAATTCAATGTTCCAATTTTGAGAAACAAAGCATTTAAAACACTTTGTACTGCTAAGTGTCAACTGTCAAGTGATTAATGTTTATTTTTAAACTTTAAAGTTAATATCATAAATTAATCAAGTTTCAACTGTTGGATGAACATTTGATGTATGGTTGTAGTTGCATTCTGTAATGAAATGCACAGAGTGGTGGGCTTCCCAACTTAAACCTCTAGAATCACCCTATAACTGTTAGATTTAGAAACATCAACGGTTAAGAATAAGAATTTACAACTTGTAGACCTAAGATGTGTCACTCACTTTAATGTTCCAATTTCAAGAAACAACCAAACAAAGCATTTAAAGCACTTTGTACTACAAAGTGTCAATGTCAACCAATCCTGGAATTCGACGGTCACCCCCACCGGCTACCTGTCATATGAAAATTTTATGACGGTTTGGTCATTTAAATGCCTATCAAAAAAATTGTTTAATTTATGAATTTTTATATAAAATCTTTTATAAATGCAATATCTTGAAAAATTAGAAAACAATGATAATTATTAGTGATAAATATAAAAATCTACTATTATAATTAAAAATTAACAAAAGTTTCTAAAATCATATTAAAAATAAATCTTGTTAAATATATTCTAAAAATTAAAAATAATTATGTTTTATTTTGAAAAGATTCTAAATTAATATATATTTTTATAATAATATTATAAATCACTTATATTAATATAAAAAATGATAGCTATTATAAAAATGTCAAAAGTTTCTAAATTCATATTAAAAATATTCAAAAAAGTTATATTCTATTTTCTTTTTATAATAAAAATTATAAAATGATATATATAATAAATTAAAATACTATATAATAATTTTTTACAGTTTAATAAAAATATAGCAAGTCAAACTATATGGTCTAATAAATTTTATAACTGTAATATATGGTCTAACTCTAAAATAGACCATCAAATTCCAGGCCTTTTGTCAACTGTCAAGTGATTAATGTTTATTTTAAAAGTTAATATCATAAATTACTCAAGTTTCAACCGTTGGATGAACATTTGATGTATGGTTGTAGTTGCATTCTGTAATGACATGCATAGAGTGATGGGCTTCCCATCTTAAACCTCTAGAATCACCCTATAACCATTAGATTTAGAAAGATCAACGGTTAAGAATTTGCAACTTGTAGACTAAGAGTTAAGACGTGTCATTCACTTTAATGTTCCGATTTCGAGAAACAAAGCATTTAAAGCACTTTGTACTGCTAAGTGTCAACTGTCAAGTGATTAATGTTTATTTTCAAACTTTAAAGTTAATATCATAAATTACTCAAGTTTCAACCGTTGGATGAACAATTGATGTATGGTTGTAGTTGCATTCCATAATGAAATGCACAGAGCGATGGGCTTCCC
Organism: Sequoiadendron giganteum; assembly: GCA_007115665.2. Classification (NCBI taxonomy): domain Eukaryota; kingdom Viridiplantae; phylum Streptophyta; class Pinopsida; order Cupressales; family Cupressaceae; genus Sequoiadendron; species Sequoiadendron giganteum. Next base: position 399,630,175 of record CM021106.1, read on the forward strand.
AACTTACACCTCCAGAATCACCCTATATCCGTTAGATTTAGAAAGATCAACGGTTAAGAATTTTCAACTTGTAGTCTTGTAGGCCTAACTTCTAAGACGTGTCATTCACTTTAACATTCCAATTATGAGAAAAAAATCATTTAAAGCACTTTGCACTTTGAAATTGTACAGTGATTTTTAAACTCTTCAATCTTTAGATTGCTCATTGCAGTGCACCACCCTATGTTGGATTCCACAGTTCCACTTCCAACAATGCCTTTCCAGTTTTCAAGAGTCGAGACTCAGAATCTAGGTAAGTGAAAGAATTCCTGTAGCTATGTTTCATCGTTTGACATTTCTTAAAATATTATTTTGTCAAAGTTTGAAGTTTGTGTTTAGACTTTAGAGACTCAAGAATTCATTAAAATTAAGAGGACTAATAGGTATTACTTATTAGGGAATTCAAATTTCACAACTTCACATTTTTATAAGCATGTCTACCACCAGTACCACTAGAGCAATGTTCGATAAAAAAATACATTATGCAGAATTGCTTAAAACCCTAGGTTTCACTGATGGGTACCATGATATTTATGATCCTGAAATCTATGGTAGGCGTACCTCAGAACTTAGATTTTCATCTCAGAATAAGACTGCAAAGCACACACAAGTTGATAGTATTAGTGCACCGTGGGTAACTGGATTAGGGTGCATGATGTTACATGAAGTTTTCCCTTGCCCATAATTTATCATGGTTTGTGCCGAAAATTATGATGATAAGAAAAGAGCAATTGTTAATAAAAATAACCAAGAAAAATTGTTATCCATTAATGTAGTATAACTTGGACAAGTGTTGGGGTTTACAACCAAAGAATTTGGAAACCACCACATTGACCTAGAAAAGCTTGCTAGTGATTATGAAGCAGTGGAAGAAAGGCTGAAAAATGATTTCTTAAATAAAATAGTTAAGGATAGAAACAAATTGAAAGGTGATCATAAGCCTCCTTATAATTTGGATATTTTTAAACCATGGGTTTAGGATACTATTTCCATGCTAGCATTTTGCCTCGGTTTGGATAGCAATTTGGAAGTGGGTGCAAGCCTCCTTGAAATGGTATATAATATCCATTACGCTAATGAACATGTCAAATATAATTATACTCAACACATTGTAGAATCCATGTATAAATAATTTTTAATGATTAAAGAAAGTTCCACGAAGACATTTAGGTTCACAACCTACTTGTGCTATCTTTTTCTATTCAAATTTAGAGGAATGTTTTAGACCAACAAGCTTCAGATTTAGCCCTATAGTAATGCAAAGGAAAATAAAATGGCTCTAGTATATGAATGGACCACTGAGATAAAGATGCATGATTCTCGAAGGAACTATAGTCATTTTGTAGACTAATTTTTGGCTCCATTGCATCAAGCAATGACAAATACTCCAATACCTAGATTGCCTATGTCATGAAAAAACTGCATGCAAATAGGAAAAGACATACAATTGCTTGATTGGTACTTAATGGAAGAATATACTGTGCTAAGATTTTATGGATCAAGAGTACAACCATACAAACTTCCAATACATGTGACATAAATGGTTTTTGCATTGGAATATGTAAGGCAGGTGCAGAGTGCCAATGAACTACACTTTCTTAGTCAACAAAAGAAGACCTTATTTCCTTATTTACCTTTTTCATGTGGAGGGTTCACATTCGAGAGAAAAGCATTTAGTGTGGCACATAATCTTTTAATTTTTTTTTGAATTTGATGCTATTTTTTACTGGAAGTATGATCTATGTGACATAATTAAATCAATGATTGTGGCCAATAGGAATGCTGCAAATAGAATTCAACATCAAAGTAAACCCTTACTTGAAAACTTGAGAAACAAGGATTCTTGGGATGAGGTCAAAATAGCAATGGAGAAAAGTACTGCTGAGAATGGTATTTCTTTTGAAAAATTGTTAGCAAAAATTATGGCATTGCACCGAAAGACAAGTAGGACATACAACATTTTTTATGAAAAAAGTGATAAACCATCTAGTAGAGTAAAAATTCCAAGTTGTCTAGAGAAGGAAGTTATAGATAAAAATTGGTCATGATAAAAAATCACTGCCTTTTGGTCTATGAGGAAGGATGTAGGTGATCCAAGAGCTCTTGTAGAGTATGGAGCTAACGAAGAAGATAAAGATTTTAGAAAATTGTGGAATATATAGCATCCTGATCAATGTGGAAGCAAAGGAAGTGATGAATTTGATGATGAATCTAATGGTGATATTGATAGCGAAGAAGAAGAACAAAGCCATGCCAATTACAAACCTAGGTTAAGTGAGGCTGCAAAAGAAGAATATGCTTTAACATATACTTCAGGAGCAGCCATACTTGAAAAAATTGGTTATGAAGGTGGTCCTTTGGGGTCCAAAGGACAAGGCCCTTGGACAATACTAGGTGTTGAGTATAGAAAAAATGGTGATAAATCTTGGCTTGGCCATGGAGGTGAAAATGTAGACCAAGGGCATTCAAGTCAAACTCAATTTGTTATAGATTCTAATCCTCATCCTCATGGTCAGATACAATCACAACTAGGACATGCCCTTGGTGGACAATTTAGTGCAATTGGGAGTGCCATTGGTGGTGATGGTATGGGTAGTAGTACTAGTAGTGGTCAACATGTGCTAAAACGACAAATTACATACAATACTAAGAGGAAAACAATAAAGGATACCACAGAAACACCAGGTGATCAAGGCAATCAAAAGAGGCAAAGGATTTTGATAGTTCCAAGTCACACTATCAGTGGATCCACTAGTACCACAAAGGAGTTATTTTCAGACACTCCCCCAATTTGAGTTAGTGTGGGTGCAAAATCATTAGCAACTGCAAGTACTCCTATTCCTTCACCATTCAAGCATTCATTGTTCCTACCTCCCCATGTTATGATTTTGATTGAAGAGTTTAAAAATAAATCAAACTTGAATAAAAAAGAAAAGAAGCAACTGATGGAGAGTGTGTCCACAATAACTTCAGAGCCTGCAACAACCATGGTATTACCCAAATTTGACACAAATAAAGAAATCATGGATTACACAATTTTTGCTCCCACAGTTCAAAACAAACCAACAAATCAGATGGGTTGATCTGAATACCAGGTAACCAATTTTCAATTGGATTTTTTTGGCTCGAAAAATACTAAAAAAATTAATGTATCAAAGAAGAATAATGAATTGGTGTACACATCATTGCTAAAGCAAGATAGAGAGAAGAAAAGATTGTAGACCCAAACAAAAAAGTTACAGGCAGACCTAGCAAGTGAGAAAGAAAAGAGGAAAGCAACATATAACAAGAGAAATGAATTAGAAAAAAGAATAATAAAATCTACCTCTACATCAACAAGCAAAGGGATAAATCAAATGAGATAGAAGTGAATGACTTGAAGTGAAGGCTAGATGAGAGAAACAAGAAATATGATGAGGAAAAATCCACTTCAAAAAAATTAAGACTAAGCATTGCGAATGGAAATGCATAGTGGGAACGAAAATTGGAGAAACAAAGAAAAACAAATGAAAGATTGGAGACAGATCTGACGAAAGCAAAAGAAGAAATTAAGTCTTCTCAAAATAAGTTATCTACATTTTGTAGAGATACAATGAGGCATATGAAATAAAAGATCTAGGATGCAATAATTTAGAGGTTTGATCATTTGTGTGACATGTTTGAATTGATTGATGCTATCATACAACATTATAAGAAGCTTAGCAAATATTTAGTGGACAACAAAAAGGTGTTGGAATTAGAGAAATCTGCAAATCAAGTTCTAAAAACAGTCTACAAATCCAGTGACAATGATCTGAAATCAAAAGGGATTACTAATCGGATTGAAACCTCAATGAAGTTGTCATCTATCATTGAAAAGTGTTCAAGAATGTGTGGAACAAAGGAATATTTGCATTTGGTTGTAGACAAGATGAAGGTGGTGGATGAAAAGGTAAGGAACTTCACAAAGCTTGGTTTTCCAGAGGATTTTGACATAAATGAGCGATTCATTAGAAAGGATGGTTTCAAAAAGAAGATGGAAGTTGCAACGAAGATTGATTTGGAGTTGGACCAGTTTTCTCAGAACCCAGATGTGAACTATTTGGATTCCATTAGAACACTAATAACCTTGAATGCAAAATTGACTAAAGAATTCAAGACAGGTTCCATTTCCAATTACAATCATGAAATGTTAACAAAACTTCAAGTCAAACAACATCAGTTAGAGAAAATGGGAATTCCACCACCTGATGAGTGGAAGTTGCTAGAAAATTTGATACAGTGACTTGATTTATTATTTTCAATCTTTGATAATATGAGTTTCAAAGTTCCAACTAGCTCTGTGCAGACTTGTCTTTGGGCATTGGCAAGATTTTGCATTGCAATGCCAATATGTACTCCTTCATGTGAAATTCAATTAAAAATCTCAAATTCAGACTTCAGTAATGTGATGATGTTCAATTATCTAGATTCTGTATTATTTATTTTATCATTTGAAGTAGTGATGAACTGTTATCTCATTATATTTAATTCTTGGTAGAGCTTCCAAGTTATGGATTTTGATCTGTTAGCTCATTATATTTACTTCTTGGTAGAGCTTCTAAGTTATGGATGTTGAATTGTTAGCTTCTGTTATGTTTTGACTAAAAATCTTGATCAGTATCCACCAACTTACACCTCACTCACATCCCACATACTACAAAAATACATTACATTTGATTTTATGATTAGCACAAATTGTAGAGATTTGTGTGACGAGATCCATTTTGTGGCCCACATTACTACTTGATAAATGATCATGTCCATAAATAAATCTAAAACCCCATGGTCAAAACCCCTATTCCTGAAGAATTCAAATTCAATGTACTGAAAAATTAAATATACTTCCACACACTCAATTTGAATAACATAAACAGCCACTTTGGAGACAACCAGATAAGTTAATAACTTATAAGCATATGAATCCACAACAGTTGAACACTTGAAAGAAAATCAGTAAATATGTGTAACCTTCTCCATCGTATTGATCTTGAAATTTCAAATGATATGCATTATAAAAATTGTTTATGATATGAGATGGATGGGCGAATTGGTGCAATCTATTATCTATCTTCTTACTATTTTCTACTCTAAAGTCTAATTAAAAATGATGTGATGATCCATTGATCTCCTATTGGGGTCTTGATATCTCTTATATATGAGAGGCAACAAGACATGAACCCCTTGCAAAAATTCATGTCATTTGACAACTAAACATAACTCAAATTATAAATAAAACAATGTTGCAGGTGAATGCACCGATCCGTTAATCTCCAAGAAGAATCCCGTGAACACTGACCACCTAAGATCTGTTCAAGGATTCTACTCCATGATAGGGCACTCATCATGTTGTCGGCTAGCATTCTTCCTCTGAATTTGATGGTTGTCCCGTTGGATCTGATTCTGACACATCTACAATTTGGCTAATAAACAAATTGACTGTAGAGAGGTGATGGATGTACTCCTATTCAGCATAGGTGTCCACGTTAGAGATCACCTCTTTCATATCATATTCCATAGACATTATTTTTTTGAGTTGCTTATGAGTGTTTTGTAAAACCATAACCTCGTCATTTATTTCTTGCAATATAGCAGTTAGAAGCCCAACAAGCTCTTCCTTCCAATCATCATATTTTCACAGATTTCCAATGCCAAAATAAAGTGTCGAGAGTGGGACTGAATCAAAGTAGTCAAAATCTTCCCTAAGCTTGTTATGATATCCATTATGTGATTCTACCAACTTGTTATATGTCAAAAATATTTGTCCTTTCATGGCATTCTTATCTACGAGCTCCTTTTTTTTCTCCATCATTCTAGGCTGCAATCATTCATTCTCCACCAATACAATGTGTGTCTGTTTGAATACTTCCCAATATTCAATAGCACATTTCATCATTTTATTTAACCTTTCTTTTATCATTTCAGATACAGTGTTATATTTGATGTTTTTCACTTCTTTCTCCAATTCTTTGCATTTCCATTGGGATTTCAGAGAGCAATTCTTCCAGTAGGCTGCATCAACCAATGCATCAAGCACTCTCTTATCTCTTTCAAGCCATGGGGAGTACAAATCTGATGTGGAGGAGGAATATTTTTTTCTCTCTGATTTGCTAGCTCCTTCTTCAGTTTGTCATTTTCCTTAATCAGTTTTTTGATCTGTGCTTTGGTAAATTTTGCCACATTTATGTGCAATTCTGTTGTCTCCATAGGGTTGGTATCCACTACTCGTTGAACCAAGAGATGAAAAAACACTTGGTTTGGATTACTAATTATAGAAGGTCTTTTATCATGGGGATACAATGACCAAATAAGCAAGGTGGCTTCGTCTGGGTTGTACCCAGATCCTGAATACATTTTGTCACTTGCTTCTTCTATTAAGTTCATTGTCGTATCCCCTCTTTTTCTGAAGCTATCAAATACAATTGTAGAGTTAATATCCCACCCTAGTAGGAGCAATACTCTAGCTTCTTGAAGTGATTCCCTACCTCTTTCAGGAGTGATGGAATCCATTTCCTTTTCTAACTCCCTTTTCAATTCCTCTAGAGCAGTTGCCTCATGTTCAAGAGTGATATCCTGTATATGTTGTCTCATTTTTCTACCTTTATATTCATAAACAAATGATTAAATTCAGAAGATTTAACAAAATCACAATAAAAATAAACTGTTGTCTAGCCCTGACCCTCACATCATCAAATAGTTCATTTGATGCCTCAAATATTACAATATTCTTCTCTTGAGGGGGCTCGTATTGTGCAATCACAAGAGCATTTATTTGTTTGATTTGCTCACCCTCTTCATCACCCTTCTCTTCTTCACTTATATCAGTATCTACAAAAAAACAAACCTCAGGAGTAGGTTGTGAAGGTATGTAATCCAAGGGCTCTATGTCTTTAGCTTGTACTCCTGAATAGGTTGCATGAGGTGCATAAAAAAAAATTGGGGGAACATCCTTTACTAGTTCATTGACATGAGCGATGAGTTGCTCAATTCTCTATAAAGGATCTTGTATCTCACCAAATGCCTTTGAATAAGATGGGAAATTTTTCCTCTTCCATTTCTCTACAAGCATAATCTTGTTATAGGCGTCTATTCTTTCCTTGGTGGAAGCCTCATCATGGTTTATTATGATGTCTTTGATTGAGAAAAAATTTTCATACCCTGATAGCCCCTGCGATAATCTTGCCTTGTGAATAAACCCTTTTGCATCAAATTGTTTCCTTACATCACCTAGAGGTAGGTTGAACTATGCTAATTTACCATCAATTTCTCCATATCCTTCATTGGAAACCACTATAAAGTCTCCAAAACATAAGGTGTTGGGCATAATTGATTGTGTTCTACGTCCTTTGAGGTGTTTAGAATCAGATTTTTCCAATTGCCTCACAATTTCTAAAAAAGCAATTCAGTCATGAACTACTCGTGGCATCAAATGTGGAGCCCCTTTGAACCCATAAACCCTTATCACTGTACAATCAGGGAAAGCATACCAGTCTCCCCAGTTATGATTCACTTTATTTCTCTAGTCATTTTCCTTTGGTCTTAGAAATCTTTGTACTTCTGGGGATAGGTAATAATTGCACAGATACCCCAACAACTTCATCAATGGTTTTACAAAAAATTCTTCAAAATAAAGGTAATGAGACCTACCAAATCGGTTGTTCCACAATGAAGTCCACATTTGTATAGGTTTAAAATCTCCATTTTTATTTGTATATTTTATCCTTAATTCTTCACTCCAAACCCCTCTGACTTGTCCCTCGTACAATAGCAAATGCATAAGCAAGGAATAGTGTTCAAAATTAATATTATCACTATTATGTTTAATATTTCCAAGCCCTTGATGTAGGGCATTGGCCAAGTAGCTAGAATTATCAAATGGCCTGGCATACTTGCTCTGTATGTCTATAGTTAAGACCATTGGGGCAATCAACATGAGAGGTGGAACCTCTACTCCCAAAACCTGACCAGCTGAATAATAGGTGTATCAGAAATACTCTTCAAACAAATCTTCATGGAAAAGAGGGTTTTCACTGCTAGAGAACCTCCTAAGTTGGCCTCCTTCATCCTTGGGCCTATGCAAAGGTAATTTCCATCTCTTATAGCTGGTATCCATGTGGCGATACTCTGTCAAGAGATCTTTGATCGTGAATGATAAATTCAGTGAACATTCTAACTGAAATACATTAGAAATGAGATCCCTAGAAATAACAAGCATGTCACCCTCGCCATGTGACTGAATAGTTCTTTTCTTGGGGTCATATCTGGTAGCAAGAGCTTTAATTAGCTCTATGTTCACAAACACATTGGGCACCACAAGTCTTTCCAAGTTCAACCTCCATGGATTGTAGACTAGTTGAAACCTAAATTGTTTTCTGTAATGGTACATGAAGAGGTTGTACCCTCGTTGCAGTGTCCAAATATCCCCTAATCCTTTTTGTTTGTCCCATAATCAATCCATGGAAGGATTCATTTGAGCACTCTTCTTGGGTCTTGGCCCCGACCCAAGACATTGATCTATCAAGTCTTCATTTAGGAGTCTCTTAGGATTTTCAATTTTTTTTTTTTTTAGCTTTGGGTTTGTCTATACTCTCTTCCATTATTTAAATCTTAAGATTTTGAGTAAAATAGCTTCTCGGCTAGGTCTGAAAGTGAAGTACTTATGTGAGTCTCACCGAGGCACCTCCACAGTTCATCGATCTTTGCTATGTCAGAATTCCAAGTTTTTTCCTTTCTGCTTCTGCCCTCTGTGAAATCTTCCAGGATTTTGTAACAACTATGCAATCAACTTGTGATATAATTCACTTAAATTCTGGTTCATAAATGCATTGCAGCACGACTGCATGATGCCCCAAGATGTCACATCAGTCTTTCACCAATAGCCACCCTCTCCACCAATGGACACCTATCCTTCATTCTTTCAGTGGGACACCAGATAATGTTTCCCCGATATACTTTATGCATTCAATGATTCATGCCCATGGGCCATGGTTATAATTCATGGTTACTTTTGGTGAAAACTTGACTCTATCGGTATATCAAGAGAGCACCTTAGGATTTAAGAGTCAGCCCGATAGAGTATTGTTACACCGATACTAGGTTGTGAGCTATTTTTATCGGGCCATCGACGGGATTGTGATGGGGGTTCCACTGATGAAGCATTGTTAGGTCGATGGTATTGAATTTTGTTAGGAATGGGGGAAGGACTACATCACTACAAAATTTCAAATTTGTTTAATATTAATGGATGCAATGTGAATGTAGGCTATAATATGGATCTTGTCACACAAATTTCTACAATTTGCATTGTTCATTAAATCAAAGTGTGGTATATTTTTGTGATTATTGATAAAATAAGATAATTCAAATTTCATGCCTATGGTCATAAATTAGAATTCATGGTTACTTTTGTTGACGACTCTATCGGTATATTGAGAGAGCACCTTAGGAGTTAGCTCGATAGAGTATTGTTACACTGATACTAGGTTGTGAGCTATTTTCATCAGGCCATTGGCGAGACTGTGATGGGGGTTCCATTGATGAAGCATTGTTAGGCCGATGGTATTGAATTTTATATAATTTATAAAATATCATCAACTATAGTTTGACTTTGGCATATGTATTATGATTCATGAAGTGCAATATAATATAAAATATCATGGAGACTTGGAGTGCAATATAAAATAAAATATCCTAAACTTGAAGTGCAATGATTCACAATTTATTTGAATACAATATAAAAAATCATCAACTATAGTCTAGAATATGATTCATGCAGTGCTTGAGTGCAATATAAAATAAGATATCATGAAGTGCAATGATTCAAAATTTCAATGTTCATTGAATACAATATAAAATATCATCAGACATCAACTACAGTTTGGACTTTGGAACAATGGAAACTGGTTAATGAAGTGCAGTAAAAATACCTAAA